>CANYBF011189347.1:0-14303 GCA_948192965.1 Dalechampia spathulata | reverse complement strand
GTATAATTATTTCTATAATTTTTATTTACCTGGCATAAGTTTTAACAAGTAAACGATAGTAAAGTACATCCCTTGTAGGATAATCAATGGTTTCCATGTATTGGAGACTGTTTATTATTCTATGGGAGCATGTTACATCTTGGAGCGGGGTGTGACAAGACCCATCTTCAAATCTCTAACTTTTACAATTTTAGGAAATATAATTTAGGGAGAAAGGTGAGAGTGAAAGAAGGGGCTTACACAATAAAAATTAAAAGGAAGGGAAACATTAATTAAATACCCATTTATTATTTTAAGTGATAAATGAAATAAAAATTAAATTAAAGCCAAATTATGCTTCCTCCACTTAAAAAATGTTATTGTTGACACTGCATTTTTGCCCTTGTACGTGCATGCTTAGTTGCCCCTTTTGTACATGTATTATGACTTGTTTCCTTATTGGGATGACTTGATATAGATTCTCATTCCCAAGATTAAGTTGCATACATAGGATTTATGTCATTATATGTTATTTGGGCTTATGGTAAGATCATCATTTGGCCTATGTAAGGTGACACCCTTGGTAGGCCTCTTTGCATATGCATGCTTAATTGCCCTATTTAGGCACATATTGCAACTTGTTTCCTTATTAGGATAGCTTGATACAAGTTCTCATTCCCAAGATTAAGTTGCATACATGAATTTTGTACACTCATATGATATTTGGGCTTACGATATACCAACCGTTTAGCTCATGCAAGATGACACCCTTGGAGGGTTTCCAATTAGCATAGTTGGAGGAAGGGGACTTTATCCCACATTACCAACCTAGGATTGGCATACCTCCCAATGCTCCTATAAATACCTTTGGGTATTAACCTTATACACATATATTTTAATATAGAATAACATTTTAATTCTAAAATACTAAGCTCTTTCAAAATTAAAATACACTTAATTAAACATTTAATTAAGTTTAATGATAAATTTGATTTACTAAAACCCTAAGCTTTTGGGGATTCAGATGAAGGACTTCTAGCCTTGGTAAGTCAAATTTTTCTTTGACTTTTTAATTTAATTTTGCTTTATTTCCATGTTTGGCTTATTACCATATTTTTCTTTACTACCATGTTTAGCTTATTGTCATATTTAGCTTTATTGTCATGTTTAGCTTATTATCATATTTAGCTTTACTATCATGTTTAGCTTATTGCCATATTTTGCTTTACTGTCATGTTTAGCTTATTATCATATTTAGTTTTACTATCATATTTAGCTTTATTACCATGTTTAACTTATTGTCATGTTTAGTATACTGCCATGTTTAGCTTATTGTCATGTTTAGCTTTATTATCATGTTTAGCTTATTGTCATGTTTAGCTTTACTGTCATATTTAGCTTTACTGTCATATTTAGCTTTACTACCATGTTTAGCTTATTGTCATGTTTAGTATACTGCCATGTTTAGCTTATTGTCATATTTAGCTTTATTATCATGTTTAGCTTATTGTCATGTTTAGCTTTACTATCATGTTTAGCTTATTGCTATATTTAGCTTTAGTGTCATATTTAGCTTATTGTCATGTTTAGCTTATTATCATATTTGGCTTTACTTTCATATTTGGCTTATTGTCATATTCAGCTTTACTGTTATGTTTAGCTTTACTGTCATGTTTAGCATACTTGCCATGTTTAGCATTCTTATCATATTTAGCTTTATTGCCATTTTTAGCTTTATTACCATAAATATAATGTTTCCATAATTAGACTTATGATTATTTCCATATTTAACACTTTATATATTTGGCATTATTTCTATATTTGGCACTTCCATATTTGGTAGTTTCCATGTTTGGCATTATTTCCATATTTGGCATACTTTCAATGTTTGAAAATTTCCTTTTTTTTAGGAAATTTCCTTTTTTAGCACTTTCCATATCCATGTATTAGGTCTTGTACTACCCGAGGATGGATTCCTAAAGTGGAGGGGATGTTGCAACACATCTTGGAATTTAAGTAAAGATGAAGACCTTTATGTAATAGAATATCATTATTTTATTATGTTTTCCCCCGGGTTGTATTCCTTTATCTTTCTTATCCCTTTCACTGACCATTATTCTTAAGGTTTTATTTTATGTGGATGGTTTTATTTTGATATTATATTTGCTATAATATATATCATGTCATATGCCACCTCAGATACAACTATCTTATATCATATGTCATATCACTTACCATGTCATAAGCTACTATACCATATTACATCACTATGTTATGCCATGCCACATCACTATGCTATGTTATATCATATGTCATTATATCATACCATATTATTATGTCATGTCATGTCACATGCCATATCACATGTCATGTAAAATATCACATCACACATACATCACTATGCCATGTCATGCATATACTATGTTATTATATTATATCATCACTTCACATATCATACATATGCCATATAACCTTATATATCATTTTACTTTGCTATGTTATGCCATTATCACTATGACATACCATATTATATGCTTACTTTTACGCACTTGCTTGCTCGCTTGCCTAGGATAATTAACTCCAACTATAATGGTAAAATCAATCTTGGAAACTCATAGAAATAGATCTTCACCACCTGAACCTATCTTTGAAGGGTTTAACTTAGTACTCATGCTATGGGTCAGTTGAACCAAATCCGGAAACGTATGGTGGTGACTCCTTATGACTTTTTTGAATCTGTATCATTCCTTGAGGTAGCCTAGTAAGAAGATCATGCTGTCATTCCAAGTGGATCCTCGGTCCGTAAGTTTTACAAGCCTTGCTCTGGGTCATGACAAGAGCCCCACCCACAACTACATTTTATCCTTAAAGCTTCTGATTCCACCATTTCATTTCTACAACCAAAAATAGAAGGAAAAAATTGAGTTAGATTAAAATCAAAAAAAAATCAAAAGTAGAAGAAGGTAAATAACTTAATTAACTAACTTAAAAATGAATTGTTATCTTATTAACTGCCTTATGGGCATAAGAATTAATGTAATGGGAAACAAAAAGAATATAAATTGAAATTTTGTTTTGATTTTTTAAGTCCTAGCTTGACTTCTTGATTGTATTTACTCTTCAAATGGGTCACTCAACATGATGATACATGTTGGTTGAGTTAAAAATCCTTTTATCAAATGGCTTATGGTAGCATGCTTAAAACTCATTATTTTATCTCCATTTTTCCTTCCAAGGTGGCCTTTTATTTAAATCATCAATAGTCTATAATAAACTATGTTTTAAAACTAATGAGTGTTTAAAATTTTCAACATTGTTTAATATTGATCACAGTTTGTCCTCCTTATCAATTTCAAAAACCTATCAAACAAGTGGTGTAATAACATCTAGGGCACATACACTAAAAATGTTAAGAGGGTATTTCATCGCATCATACATGTTGAATTTAATAACCTCCTCATTAAACTCTATGATCAACGTCCCCTCATTATCGTTGATCTTAGTTTGGGCTGTCGTTAAGAATAGTCATCCTAACAAAAGATTTAATGATTAACATCCCCTCATGAATGTTGATCTTAGTTTGGGTTATCGTTAGGAATCATCTTCCTAACAAAAGATCAAATGATCTTGAAGATGTTTTGCTATCCATCTACATAACATAAAAATCTGTAAGAAAAATTAATTCATTAATTTGCACTAAAACATCTTCTAGAACTCTGATAAGGTAAATTGTTGACCTATTTGCCAACTGTATCACAACTCCAGTCTCCTTTAATGGACCCATATTCAAAGAATCATAAACAGATAAAGACATAATATTTATTGACGTACTCAAATCATACATAGCATTTTTCATACCAATATCATCGATTTTAATGGAAATCGTAAATCCACCTTTTTCCTTACACTTAGGCAACATTTTTCTTGAATGACAACCGAAACACTTTTATTTGCACTCACTTTTTGAAAATTGATTAAATTTTATTCATACATAAATCCTTTAAAAATTTAGTGTACCTAGGCACTTGCTTGTTTGCATCAAGTAAAGGAATGTTTACTTGGAATTTTCAGAAAATCTCTAAAATTTCCCTTTGCTCCTTCTTTTTTTTCTTTTTCAGCCTCTCTGAAAAAGGTAACTGAACTGCTATTGATTTTTCTTGAATTAATTTGTCATTTTCTTCTGCTCTTTCTAGCTCAAGATTTTCAGTCTTTAGCTCCTTCTCCTTATCAGCTTTTAGTTTTTTACTGGATATTTCTGGTAATATTTTACCGCTTCTAAGGGTCATTATACTCATATTTTCCTTTAGATTTACTTTTGATTATGATGGAAGCTTTCCTTTAGATTTGAATCAGTTTAAGGATGTTGCTAGTTGAGTCATATGGTTTTCCAATTTCTTAAATCTAGTTTTGATAACTTGTTGGAATTATTGAGTGTTAGTCATTAAAGTCTTAACTGTGTCTTTGAGAGATATACTTGATGGTTTTTACTGATTTGAATGTTGTTGGAAATTGGACTGTGGGTTCTTCTATTGTAAATTTGGATGATCGCGCCAGCTTAGATTATATGTGTTCGAGAATGGATCATATATCTATTAAGATGGACTAGGGAATCCCCTAGCTGCATTGGCCTGCTCCTCATTTTCTTCTTGAAGCATTGGACACATATTAGTGGGATGATCATTTTACATACATATTCCACATGCTCTAGCTGGTTTAAAATTTATGGTAAAATCCTGTATTACAAAAGTAAGTTATGAGATTTACGTCTTAAGGCTTGAAGTTCTTACCTTAGGAACCTTCCTTGGTGGATCCTGCTTATTGGCTGCCATAATTGTTATAAAATCTCATACATCTTGGGATGTTTTATTAATAATTACACCATCGATTGTTGCATCCATTATTTTTTATTCAATTGGCAGCAGCCCTTTATAGAAATATTGAATCAAATTTTGCTCTATAATCTCGTGTTGGGGACATGAAGTGCACAACCTTTTAAAGCGCTCCTAATATTTATGAAGGGTTTCCACATCCTTTTGCTTAATAGTGAAAATCTCCTTCTGGATTTGGGTGGCTCTCTTGGAAAGAAAAAATTTATCCATAAATTATCATGTCATCTTGTCCCATGTTATAATCTTGCTAGATGATAAATAATACAACCAGTCTTTTATTACATCTGCAAGTAGAAAAAGGAAAACTCTTAGTTCAATTTATTCTAAATTAACACATTGAGGTTTCATACCATTCTAAACAACATAAAATTCCGTTAAGTGCTTATAAAGATCTTCATTTTCTAAGCCTCAAAAAGTGGGTAACAGCTGAACAAGTCCAAATTTAAGTTCTAAGAGAACTATTAAGTCTTCATAAGTGACACATAATGGGGTTTGGTCAATTGGCATGGTAGCCATTTATCACAGAGTTTGTTGGTTAACAGCCATGATAACTTCATTGATGTTTTCATTATTTGTATTATTTTCACTAGCTATTTCCTTGCAAGTACTTGAACTCTCTAATATAAGGGTTAATTTTCTGATTTTTGCCTTTTTCTTCAACCTTTTCACAATCTTCTCAATTTCAGTATCAAAGCTTAAGTTATCGATGAAAGATCGAGTCATAAAATAAAGAATCAAAGATTATTAATAAACCATTATGAGCACTAGTTTCTACCAGAGCCTAGAGCGAGGCTTGCGATGCTCACGGACCAAGGACCGCACTTGGAGTGAAAGCACAGTCTTCTCGAGGGGTTCCCCTTAGGAATGATACGGACTCAAAAGAGTCATAAGGGAGTCACCACCGGATGGTTCCAGATTGGTCCAATCGACCCATAGCATGAGTGCTAGTTCAACCCTTCAAAGATTGGGTTTAGGTGGTGGAGATCTATTTTTATGAGTTTCTAAAATCAATTTTACCGTTATAGTTGGAATTAATTATCTTAGGTAGGCAAGCATACGAGCGTATATGTAAGCACATAGCGCGACATATGATTTGGCATTGCAAGGTTGTACATAGAATGACATATAATGCTATATGGTATTTGGATGGCATGGCATATGCATGGCATGTAAAGTAGTGATAAATTAACATGGCATATGCATGACATGTAAATGTGAATGACATATCATATGCATGATATGGCAACCTAGCATGATATATAAGCATATAATCATAACAAATAGCACGTATAGAGTGATATGTTAGCGTTTTTAGCGTCATAGAATGTATGGTGTATGCGTGGTATATAAAATGAGTGGCATGGGATATGCATGACATGCAAAATAGATGACATGGCATATGCATAACATGTGGAATGGATGATATATCATATGTATGACATGTGAAACGATGCATGACGTATCATGTGCATGACATGTGATATAGTATATAATATGACATATGCATGGCATATGAAGTGGATGACATATCATATGCATGACATGTGAGATGATGTATGACATATCATGTGCATGACATGTGGAATGATGTATGGCATGACATATGCATGACATGATGTGTATATATGAAATGACATGGCATATGTATGACATGGCATAGTGAATGACATATCATATGCATGATATGTGAAGTGAATGACATAACATATGCATGATATGTGAAGTGAATGACATACCATATGCATGATATATGAAGTGAATGACATAACATATGCATGATATGAGAAGTGAATGATATACCATATGCATGATATGTGAAGTGAATGACATACCATATGCATGATATGACATAGCGATATATGTGTGTAATGACATGGCATAGTGATGCGTATGTGAATGGATATTCAACATGGTATATATTATGGCATATGATATGACATGTGACGTGGCATGGCATAATGGCATAACATGACATATTGGCTAATTGCACATTTTTGTATTGCATATTGGCGTATTAGATTCTATTGGCATATTTATACATATAAGCATACGAAATACAATATGTTATGGTATGGCATATGCGTGTCATGGCATAGTAGTGTGTGATGTGGCATGTGACATGGCATGTGACATGATGACATATATTTTAGCAAATATAAATCCATCTATGAATAAAAATAGCGAAAAGCCGGTGAAAGGGATCAAGGAAGTGGGAGTACACTCAGAATTTTAAGGGAATTATTACAAAACAAATAATAATTCTATCCTATTACATAAATGTCCATGAATACATAATTTCGAGACGTTAAGTAACGTCCCCTTCTCCTCGGGTACTATTCCACCTCGGGTTGCATGATCTAAAAATGCACAAGTGTTTATTATGCAAAATAAACAAATAAATTTATTAGTAGCAAATGAATTTAGGATTTATTTGACTAGTCCAATGCTATGTGAAAGCATGGATCGAGAGTCAAAATTTGGTTAATTATTTGACAATAATCACGTGAATTTATACGAGCTGGATCATGAAAATAAAAATTATTTTAGGAAAAATTATTTTTTTTTGATCATGGAAAATCAAATGGGAGTGCTAACATCACTTGGAATAATTTAGAGATAGCCCTCAACCAATTTGAATCCAATCCCATCAAAAACTGAATTTATACGAGTTAAAATAGCATTTAATAGTAGAAAATTAATTTTGAGGCCAAAATTAATTAAATGTAATTATTTTATGATAGATCAAAAATACTTGAGCCACTGTAAAGCATCAAATATTACTGGAAAAATCAAATCGATTTTGAAAATGATTGAAAAATGCATTTTTCAGGAAATTTTCCAGGGAATGTGCACCGCGTATCAGACTATGTGCGCCATACATAGGCTATATGGGGTGCACATAGCATGACATATGGTGCACATAGTTCATGAATCTGCAAGAAAATCAAATCTGTCAATATAGAAAGAATCTACAGATAAAAATATGTAACTTTAATGAAGACAGTACCTCATTTTGAGCTTGAATCGGCCTCTGATTTGTAATCCAAACAATTAATTGAGCAATCAATTTGAATAATTAATTTTAAGGCTAAAATCAATTATATCTAGATAATATTTGACAGATCTAGAACCTTAAAAGCATGGATAAGCCTCTGGAGTTGCTAAAAAAATCAGATCCGGAGTGGATCGGGTGAAAAATGGTGTTTTTTGTGAAAACCAGGATCTATGTGCTTAGAGGAAGCTAACAAGGATGGCAAGCCCTGCTAAACATCATAGTGGACCCCATTAACTACAATGTGCTCTATGTCCTAGAACACTCAGAGAAAGCCAAACAGGCATATATGCACTATCGGGGTCGACATCGAGGACTAATGCCGAACCGAATCGAGAGAAACCCGAAATTGCATGAGGGTAAAAAGTCAGGGTCAATAGTTTGCCTCCTGATCAGGACCATTTTGAGACGACACAAGTGCAAGTCATCAAAATGAGATCTGATCATAACATGACTTTTCACAGGAAGTAGGAAAGGTACCTGACTGATGCTCGTGTCATGGCCCGATGCTCATGCTGAGGCTTGCGATGTGCTCACGTTGAGGCTTTTAAAATTCTTGCGTTGAGGTGTGTAACCCAATTCTACAACTGGGAGCCCGGTGCTTGGGCTAAAGGTGATCAATGCTGATCTGCTGCTCATGCTGAGGCTTAGGAACCCAATTTTGCCACTAGGAGCCCGATGCTCAGGCTAAAGTGATCAATGCTGATAAGAGGACTTCTGCAAGATTGATGGCTTTGCTACGAGGCTTAGAATCATATGTAATTAGTGTTCAGATGCCTACTGTGAGGATTTAGGAACCAAAGACTTGGTTCTATGATCGCTGTTGGATCGAGTGGTCAACTGCCGGACCAGAGGTAACCATCTACTGGGTCGATGCTCGCACCATCCAATAAATGTCAAATATCTCCAAAGTGGCATTTGGGATCCTCTGCTGGGTCTTTGACATTTTCTGATCGACGATTTTGACTAGTAAAATCCTAATTCTATCATTGGGGCCCGACGTTCAGGCTATCCAATCAGGGCTGACTGGTGGTCACTGCGAGATCGATGGCTTTAATGTGAGATTCATCATCTGAAGTTGGCATTCAGATGCCTATGGCTAGGGTTTTGAAATCAAAGGCTTGACTCTGTGATCTCTGTTGGATCGGGTGGTTTAGCTACTAAACTAGAGGTGACCGTTTGCTGGGTCAGGGTGATCAACCGTCAGATCTATTCTCATACCATCAAATAAGTGTTGTTTATCTACAAAGTCTACATTTAGGATCCTCTATCGGAATACAACACTATCTGGTCAACGGCTTGACTAGAAGTCAAAGGTTTAACTGTTTTTTATCATCTGCTGGATCGATTTCTTGTCTTTGCTAGACATGGAAAAAATAATTTATCAGTGAAATTGGTATTGAAATGGTCTAGGAAAAATACCTGAATTTTTGAGTATCAGTCTGCTACATTCTGACTGATTTTCCAGATTTTTCAGACGCTACAGGTCGTGAAAATTAGGCTCGACGGAGCAAACAACCTCCAAAAATTCTGAAATTTTTACTAAAGGCCTACTTTTCATGTGCATCTTAATGGGTGGGTGGTGCACATTAGTAGGCACTCCCAAAGGGTGGTGCATGTTAGCAAAATTTGCTACGTGCGAAGCACGTTCCCCTATGTATGGCACACATACCTTGGAAATTTTAAATATCTAAGCTTCCAATTTGAAAATTAGTTTGTTTCCCTCTCCAAAATCTATTTTCTCTTAAACCCTAAACTGAAAACTTAGCATTTTTACAAAAATGGCTGGTATTAGGATGCAATCGACCCCTCAGGATCTCGAATCGGTCCCGAGCTATGCTCTAACCAAGCTCACAATGCATGATGCATACTTTGGAGCCTATTTTGGTGATCAAATTATCGAGACTTTTACCATAGGCTCCCATCAATCCCGAGCTCCTCCCGAGAAGGTGAGTTTTCTGTAACTTGGCTCGATTTAGTGGTTTTTTGGAATTTAAGTTTGAGGTTGTTTTTGATGTGTTTAAGCCACTGTTAGGCTAGGTTTATGTGTTAGGCTATTGCTAGGTTTAGGTAGGCGCGCATTTGCTTGGATGGTTCGGCTAAAATCATAGTTTTTGGTGCGGGTTTTGCTATGTGTGGTGCACATAGCAGTGGAAAATAGGCTAGAATGTGCATTTTTTGGTCATTTTTTGGGAGGTTAGGCATTTTAGTGATTGATAAGCATGAATAGGTACATTTTAGGATTAAGGGGAGGAGCTCTGAGTCTCTAAAAGTTCTATATGCATTCTGTAATTCAGTCTAAAAGCTGACCCAAATTTTGTAATTTGCAGAGGGAGCGAATGGTCGTTGGAGCTGGCAGTATCCATGGAGTATTTGAGTGGTACTCCCAGCTTCCTTGGGAGATTCATGTGAGAGTGGACTGGAGCTGCTTTGGTCTGTATATCTCCTGCTTCATTGGTGTGAAGAAGATGTGTAACAGGCTTGTTATCACTATTATGATTGAGCGGTGGATGGATTCCACCCATACCTTCCATTTATCGGTAGGTGAGATTGCGATTACCCCGGGGATATTTGCTGGAATCACTAGGTTAGAGTGTACAAGATTGCCTGTCTAGTTTAATGCCAGGTTGACATCACCGTGTTGGTTATACGGTGCAATATTTGATCTCCTAGGTGTGTCACCTAATGTGAGAGGAAGACATTGTATTTCTTATGACTATCTCCGGGAAGCAGTGTTGGTGGAAACACTCGGTAGGATGATCTTTATGGATCAATACACTCGCAGCTTCTTGCTGTATGTGTTAGGGTGTTCGCAGTTTAATGACAACCGAAACAGTGTCCATATGTCTGTGTTATGGGCCCTTCACTACTTGGAGGCTATCAGGCAGTATGATTGGGGTAGTGCTGGTCTAGCCCATCTGATGCAGGGGTTAGATTTCTATAGTAGGCATTGCAGAGACTGCTTTATCGGCTGCTGGCAAGTCATAGAGGTAAGCAGAATTCTGTTGATTCTATTACTGTAGTGTCTGTCTAAGTCTTGTTGACTGTGCATGTTGACCTTATAGATCATGACATATGAGTTTGGGCTACTGCTAGAGCCTGAGATTCCACATGGGGTACCTCTTGGTTTTCCACGCATGCAGGCATGGAGTACACTATGACAAAGGCTCGATTATACAATGGATGAGTTGAGAGAGTATCTCAATGACTTAACTTGGGATCAAGTAAGAAGAAACAATTTAATTAGCATTAAATTGTATCAAAATGGTTTGAGAAATACCTAAGTAGGTGTCTGATCTCTTGTCATTTTTGGAATAGGTGCGTCCCCATCCTTGGAGCAATATGTACCCGAGGCCAGAGTACTTGACTAACTCGATACGTAAGGATGAGCAATACATGTTGTTGGAGAGTCCTGAAGGTAGACTCTTTTATCTGGGCGAGCGCATTATAGACTGGCATCTAGAGCCAGAGAGTCAAGTAGAGCCCGCTGCACCCCCAAGAGTGATGTTCTAGGCATCTTGTACTAAGATTGACCTAGAGGTAATTGCTACGCTGAATGATATTACCCCACTTTCATCCAGTTAAGATTATTGGGGCCTGTAGAGCTTTCCACATGCAGAGGCCTACATAACAGAGCTAGTGGGTCTGGTGTTAGACCCGATATTCATAGAGACCGAGGCGGGTGCCGTAGTTTGCCAGTTATTGGTAGTTCTTGAGGTAGCGGTGCCTCAAAGAGGTCTCATGATGTCAGACCTGGCATGAGCCCACCAAGACCTATGTCTGGTACTCCAGAGATGCCCCTAGGATATGAACATCCAATAAACTTTATGGAAGGCCAACTGATGTGGTTGTAGAACCCATTGATCTACACTTATGAAAAGACTGGTCATCCCTACGAGACTTCCTTCCCGGTGCCAACAAGGAGTGAGATAGAGTTTGATCTATCGAACACCACCCATGTGAGTACATGTGTTTTGTATTTGCTCTAACTTTAGTAGTCTTACATGCATTTGACCTGTGCAGGTACCTAGGGATGCCATGGCTGATGCCTCGAGGCTTCTGACAGGGTTATGCCGCTACCATACCTCTGAAATGCTGACTATTCAGGTGAGTACTTGCTATAAATATGAGTGCATGGAAATGCATGAATGCATGACTTATATGCCTATATGTTTGTGTTTGTAGTCAAGCAGGTAAGTGGAGTGAGAGGAGCGTGATCGCTATGTTCAGATGATCAAACAGATGGGCCGGGAGATTGCGCAACTGACAGCGCGTCTGGAGCGTTATAACATCGAGGTTCCAGATAGTCCCAGTCCTGATGATGATCACTCCAATGAAGATGATGCTTAAGGGAGACATGATGTCAAATTCCCATATGCATGATGTCAGAGCTTTTTAGTTTCTGTATTAGAATAAGATAGTATGTTACAGTCTGGCAGTGCATGTCTAGTATGTTAGGGTTGTTGCGTACCAACTGTGAAAACAGACAAAAGCTTGAACTGTGTATCTTTTGGATTTATTAATGGAATCCAAAGCTGCTTGCTGCTATAAATACCCTATGTTTTATGTTTATTATTAGAACATAACCCATTTGCTTTTTTGTACAGAAAGTATATATACAATGACTCAACAATCACTGTCCACTTTTCCCGCTCTTTCCCGTCACTGGGGAAACGATGAATGGAGTCAATTAGGAGAGATCAGACTCCAATACTTGAGGACACTTCAACAAGTTTCGATCAACAATGCTTTCTACACACTGCTATGCAATTCTGGGATCTGATGGTTCATGTGTTCCAGTTCAAACATGTAAAGCTGTATCCGATGTACAAGGAGTTTGCTGCTATCCTTGGAGTTACTTGCGAGATGTCGACGATGTTGACGACGCATGCGTCAATAGGAGAAGTGGAATTGTACCTGATGAGGACCTTCGACACCGATCTGACTATTGCGAGATCCCTCTTAGCTACAGAGGATTCCATAGATATCGTTGCTCTTTTCCAGCTGTGTAGCTAAAAGTCAGTAGATATCCCTTCATAGCTGAGGGTAGCACGGTTTAGATTACTGGTGCAATTTTTGTTCGGTGATCCATCTGGTCATGGAGATTTATTGATTAGACCTGTGTTAAATCAGATGATACAGGGTCGGACACCTTTTCCTATGATAGTAGCAGAAACGATCATCGGACTGGACAAAGTGAAGAGAGGACTATTTGAGCATTTAAGTGGTAGTCTACTTCTGTTGCAAGTAATGATTCCAAGCTGCCCTTGTAGGTGTTCAACTGAGAAAAGCTGAGTTTTTGCCCTAATTTTTGCATGAGTCACCTTTTGCAAGGTTTTCGGCTCATCGGGCTATCGCTTTTGCTTTTAGACCCTAACTTTTTCCTGAACTGCCCCCCTTAGGTTTTAAGCTCAGTGGGTCACTCTAACTTTTACCTGAGCAGCCTTTTGTAAGGTTTTCAACTCAACGAGCTTTTATTTGTCACACCCAGCCCATACCTAGGAGGACATGCTCCCGTGACCCAGACACCAGTCCCCAGAAGAAGACCAATGCCTGTGCCACCAGGGATCCTTCATAAACACGTCATATGGGGACACACTCTAAGCCTAATGGTGGTTATGCGGCAGAAACAACGTGATGTACTATCGTACCTGGGATCATTACCATTCATGCACTCAATTTAAACATAGACATCATTAGAAACAGGCAACCCCATATCTTATATACATTAAACCTGTTATACATATCGTGAGTGCGTACAATCAACCACCAAAAGCTATACAACAGTACACAACTATACAATACAACATCACTACTGCCACACCCTAGCTATACGACCAAAAAGAAGCCGGAGTATGCCTCAAGAGTCCCGTACCGAATAGAGATCAATCCGTCTCTGCTGACGACCTCTAATCCTTCTCTGATCGCTCTCCTGTGGGCTCTGAACCTACGTTCATCAAATGACAAACGCTGAGATAAACTCAGTGGTGCTAGAAACACATATAATCCATCATTAAACATATAACAATTCATCATAAACATCATATCAAAGCATTTCAATCTGTACATCTAATGCAATGCAATGTCAATGCTCTTATCCTTCACCCTCATTCACTCTTGTTTTCCTGAATTGTGCAAATTCCTTTTGCACACACTGGATCCCGATAGGTACCGATACTCATCGCCCGTAGGCGGCCATTTATCTGAGTGCCCTGCACTCTATATCCATCTCTCATCTCAGGAGAATATTTATATAATAATTCCCGTAGGAATTCCATTCATTTTGATCCAGTGTGCCCAGAGCTGAGCTCTGCCCTCATTTCTCATTTTCTTTTCACTCTTTCACCATTCATCCGTCATCCTTATGCATATGATTCTATCAT
>CANYBF011189270.1:0-12171 GCA_948192965.1 Dalechampia spathulata | reverse complement strand
GCTTTTATTAAAATCAGATAAAGTGAAGACGATAATACGGAATACGAATAAAATCGAAATGTCGAACCCAACTCTGAAGAAATTCGGGCTGCTTTCCAACACAGGAAGGCTCGGGTTTACTTTTTCCTGGTTTGTTTAATTGCTCAATTAAGTTGGTTAAATAAGCCGGGTGGTGACTCTATAACATTTTCTCGACGCGATCTGTCTAGTTCCTGTAGTACTTCAGGGGTCTAAGCTTTTGAGAGCAAGCACCACGGCATTTCACGCCGAACAGCGTGCAACATTCCCAGCGTCCGGGATGTGCTACTCTCACAGCGTGGTAATGGTTCCATCAACATAACTAAGGAGACAATGAGCCACAAGATTACCTTTAATCGTAGAGGACTAGGATGGATAATTTTTATCATCCAATTTTGTGGGAACCAGAGAATGAAGATTGCAAAGAAAAAGTTTAAGCCTTGAGGGAAGAGACTCAAACGGATCGATACTAGAGTCATTGTCGGCCATGGTGGTGCAAAGGAAGAGCTACGGCTGTAAGTTACCGGAAGGAGAAAGAGAGATTAAGGCAGAAAAAGAAACCAATGCTCTGATACCATGATAGAATAATAGAATAATTGTATTTCATACTCAATTATGGAAGAGTACAAGACAATGTATATAGGAGCCAGTCCTAACACACTTAGGAAACTACTAAACAATAAAAGCTGACTAGAATACACAGACTACCATAATTAATAATAATAATATTATTATTATTATTATCTAACAGTTTCATTAAAGTAATGAGTTTAAATTATAATATTTATTTTACTTAATTGATTCTATTAATAAAATGAAATATAATTGAATTTGTTATAGTTTTAATTTTCTTTTAACAATTAATTTTCATATATATCATTTATTTGTTAAAAGTAATTCTTATTTTAGTATTAATTAACAAATATTATTACCTTACATCCTATTTAGTGGATTTTTCATCAAAAGTTTGAGAATTCACTAAATTATCTTATTGGACAGTTTAAAAATTTATTATCTTACATTACTAACATATTAATTATGCATAATTACATATTTTAAAATTTTATCTATGCATAACTTATATGTTCTTTAAGTACATTGTAATTATAATGATTTATCATATATATCATGATATTTATGACAAACTATTAAATTTATTGCTATGTACTTGGAGAACTATGAAAAATATTGTTGAAATTTTAAAAATATGTATGAATAATATGAAAAATATGCATAAGACATAAGTTTTTAAATAGGCTAAGTTCTTACCTTAGGTAAGAGTTATAAAGAGTATATTATTAATTAATTAATTAATTAATTAATTACATTAATTAACACATTCTTAAATTCAATTTTATAAATATAACAATGTTTTTTAAACCTACACAAAGTAGTATTGAATCTAAAGCAAGTTCATCAACTAAAGCAAGTACTACTGCACCAAAGAAAACTTAAGTTAGTGTTGAGTTTAATATGAATGATATTATTGTTGATATAGGGCTTTGAAAGTCAATTAAAGAGTATATTATAGAAATTGAAGATCATGTGAGGAGGAAAATCAATTTAAACATTTTAATCAAGCATGGTTTGAAAAGTTTGATTGGTTGGAATATAATGTGAAGAAAGATGTACAATATTGCTTTTATTGTTACCTTTTTAAGCAATCACGTGATAGATTTTGAAATGATGTGTTCACAACATGAGGGTTTAGCAATTGGAAGAAAACTATGGAAATTTTTAATGAACATATTGGTGGAGTTAATAACGATTATAATAATTTTATGTGACATTGTGAAGCTTTCAAAAATTAGAAGCAAAGTATGTCTCATGTGTTATCTACTCATTGTAAAGAGATAAAGATTACATATAGAACTCATTTAACTATTATTCTACAAGTGGTACAATTTCTTATATTACAAGATCATGTTTTTCATGGTCATGATAAATCTTCTAACTCCTTAAATAAGGAAAACCTTTTGGAGATGTTAAACTGGAATAGAGATGAGGTTGAGGTTGAGAGTCTTAAATTTGTGCTTCATAAAAATGCTTTTAGTAATAATCAAATGATTTCTTTATAAATGTAAAAAGATTTGGTGAAAGCTTATGTAGAAAAGAGAAGATAAATAATTATTGGCAAAATTGAAGATAGTAATTTCTCTCTACTTGATGAGTCTCATGATAACTTAATGTAAGAACAAATTGATGTAATTATGAGATTTGTGAACAAACAAGGAGAAGTTATTTAAAGATTTCTTTGTCTTAAGCATATTATTGGTACCTCAACTTCTTCATTAAAGCATATTTGGATAATTTATTTGCTAGATGTGATTTATTTATTTCTAAACTTCAAAAGAAATGAAATGATGAAGCATTAAACATAAGAGGATAACTCAATGGATTAAAGACATTAATTTTGAATGAAAATTCATATGCTTTTTTATGTTCATTGTTTTACCATCAATTATAATTAATGGTTATTTTTGTTACAAAGAATGTTGTGGTTGTGGTTGTTGGTGAGTTCTTTGGTTATATAAGCATGATTTTGAATATTGCAGGTAATTCTTGTAAAAGAAAAGATTCATTACTTCAAAAGTAACATGATAAAATTATGGAAAAGCTAGAGAAAGGTGAAATTATTATAGGAAGAGGTAAATCAAGGAGTTAATATTGCAAGACCTAATGACCCTTAATAAGATTCATATTATATAACTTTGATCCATTTATTTACAATGTAGGAATCAATGTTGGAGGTGTTACAAAATATGCATGATGATGGGAGTATTCTAGATCAAAAAGGCACGATATCAAATTTTCTATAAAGGATGAAGAGCTTTAAATTTGTTTTCATCTTACATTTGATGATAAAAGTGTTAGGGTTGACTAACGAGTTATCACTTTTTTTACAATAAAAAGATCAAAACATTATTTAATGGAATGAATTTGATTATTGATGTAAAAATTTTTTTTCAAGAGTTGAAGAAAAATGGATACAATGCATTTATGGAAGAGGTCAAGAATTTATATGATGCAATGTTTATCCCAATGTTAAATACGGAGGATAGCTTACCAATTAGAGGTTGTACAAGGTGTGAAAGATAGTCTGTTACTTATTATCAATCATTATTATACTAAGATTTTATTACTATGATTGACTTGATTATTATTGAGATAAACAATTAGTTTAGCGAAACATCTACAGAGTTATCACAATACATTGTTTACTTTAATTCGAGAAACTTTTTTGTTAAATTTGATTGTAACATGATTGTTCGACTTGTTGAGATTTTCTTGAAAGATTTCTCTGTATTTGATAGTGTAGTTTTGAGATAACAACTTGGCATGTACGTTTATCATATGAGAAACAGTAATAACTTCTTAAGTTGTCATAATCTTGCAAGTGTTGTTGTGAAGATGGTTTAAACAGATAAACATTTGATTTTTTTATTAATTTATCGTCTCATCAAATTAACATTAATCTTACTAGTGGCTACAACAATAATTGAAAAAGCATTCTCGACAATAAACATTAATAAAATTGACTTATAAAATAAGATAGATCGTGAATGATTGAATGATATGATGATGTGCTATATTGAATAAAAAATATTTAAAAGAGTTGATGAAAAAAGATTCTACAATATTTTTAAAAAATATAAAATTGAACAATCTAACTTCCTCTTTGCTCATGTTAATAATGGTATATTTATTTTTTTAAAAATTATTGTAAATATATTAATATTAAAATTGGTAATGAATCCGGACTCCGTTATTGCTTGCATCAATCGCAACGCCAATTATGTATACACTCACACAATACAAAGACCATTTGTTGTATACATAAGTGATACATAAAATAATTACATGTTCCACCAATATGACAAGTGTAAATGCATGATTATACGTAGACTTGGCCACTCAACAACTTGCACCATATAACATCATCAGCGTGTAATATTCATCATTCAGTCCTATGAATGAAGTAGATATCAAGTTTAATTCATCCACAACTATATTTATTAAACGAAATCATCCAACAATACCATTTAATAAATCCGGGTCCTATGTCAGCCACAAATAAATTTATGAATATGTGTGTGTACAAGGTTCATCAAGGCAAACAATTAAGCCTCACAACTCAGGCAGCATCTCTCCTCACTTCGCCACTAAACTCTTCTTCTTGCAAGACCTGATGTTTCTACCTCTTTTATTATTATTATTATTATTATTTAATTATAACTCCATGCATTCTAACACAAGATTGAAATCCATATTTTATACCTTAGTTTTCAGCCCGAGTGTTACAAACGTAAACCTATCATTTCATAACTTTATGCATTCGTTCTCATATATTAAGGGCAACCACTATCAAATTGTCTTATGTAACATACCACAATCATTTTCAACTATTGAATATTTTTTCCTTCTAACATTTCAGTCAAACAGATGTAAACACGTTTAATTCATTTGATCCTATATCACTCCATTATCCAGCAATCCACTTACTATTTGATAGCATAAATGATAATGGTTTCACAGTCTTAATGCATAATAAATCATGGTGGTGTGCTTGCATAATTAATTTCATAACTTAATTAATCATTGTATTTCACCAGATATATTTATATATATATATAAACTTAATGAGTTGTTCCCCTTGTCGAATTTGTTTGTCTGCTAGACATATGAGCATAAAACCTATCATTTATTGTTAATGTTACACATCATGTTTGACGTGTTGATGAGGCACAAGCACATAACAAATATACGGTCCAATTGCAAGACACACGCACCTATGACAAATGACAAATTATGGAGATTGATCCAAAAGACACATACTTTCGTCCACTCCTTTGTACATTGGATTATTTAATTCATTTAATAAAATATCATTATTAGTACACGCTCCTACACCCTCAACTCAAGCACAGACATACTTTACTTCCCTTTGATCAAATGCATAATTAGCATAAGATAAAATCATTAAAAATCCATGGTCTAATGAATGGAAATTTGGCCTAATTTATCACTCCGATCCTTCTCAATCCACCTAGTTCTACGCCTTCTGAGGCAACTTATTCTAGAAAAAAATGACCACGCATTTACGGTCAGTAAGTTGTTAGTTTATACATTTATAGTAATCTTCACGCAACACACACTGTATATACTCAAATTCCAAATTAATATTAATTTAGTTATATCATATAATCGTACAAACAGTATTTCTACTTGCTTAAAAGGTATTCATTAATTCAACTACACTTTCTATACGTGATTAACTCGTTATTGAAATCCAGTGCCCTTAGTTTCTGAGTTGCTAATTATTTACTGATATGCTTACAATACCATACAGAAAATTCATAATCACGCACGACACATGAATCAATTCTAAATCTCTTTCAATTAAATTATGTACCTTTTCAGCATATTAAACAAATCCAATTTCTAAATACATACGCATACCTTCTCAAACTTACGTTAAAGCTTGAGTTTCCATTATTGACCTATTCTCTTCCTTTTAAACTTAGCAAGTTTTTTAATTGGACTAGATTTAAGCAATCTCTCTCAAATCCTTATTATCACACCAATAGATCCAACCATGGCGGACCCTTCTCGTCTTGAAAGTTCTCCCATTTCTGTAGTGTAAAAGTTTGTGTAGTTATTCCCCCTGTAATTATTTCGATAAGCTCGGCTTTTAAATGAATCTTCACCGCCTGACCAACTTTCAAACATCACTACTCGTATATTCTTTCTTTGTTTTTCTTATTCGGCATTTTCTTGTCCTCCTCTGAGCTTATTATTTTTTCTTTTTCCAATACCCTAAACTTTTTGAATTAGCTAAATCAATATTTATCTTTAACGAGCTCAATTCCTTCCTCCATCATTTTAATTCTCTCTCTCATTTCCTTAGCATTTTTAACTAACAATAATATGTACGTAATTAATTATACAACTGCATGGTAATAGATATAATTCATCGCCTCTTTATGTTAGTGTCTTATCATTCCACTGCCAGCATTTTATTCAACCTAAATAAATCATTTAATATTTACCACTTTAAGCAACCTAGCTTTTCTACTTTAATACCTTTCATTCGTTCCTATAGTCAATAGGTTTCCACTCCAACGTAATTTATCATCCATCGTTATGAAATACTATAACTATTCTAATTAAATATCTTTAGCTCTTTTAGCTAATAATATTAAGCAAACAACTCATACATACTAATATGGCTTAATATAAATATAGTAGTGAATTTATGAATGTGATAAAATATGATAAATTATATTTGCTTATGCTTAGATAAATATGTGAAAATGTTGGATGTGACAATTGCTTACATTTTTTAATGTCAATTTACTGAAGATCAAAGAAGTCATTACAAAATCTTGTTTATCTGTATTAAGATGTCTGGTAAATCTACCCCTTATGTTATGGTAGATGATGGATCAAAGATAAATGTTTGTCCATTGAAGGTGCTATCAAGTTTAGGCTTATAATTGTAAAATTGAAGCCATCAAATGGAGTTGTACACGGTACTTGACATTCCAATGACATTTGCTCTATTGTTGGGATGCTCATGGTTTCATCCATTAGGTGGAGTTCCTTTTATGATACATCAAAAGATAAAATTTTCCTATGATGATGGGGTTATGATTTTGGTTGTTGATCCTGAATTTACCCTAGCTTGCATAAGCATTGAGTTGATTGTTGTTATGAGATTTCAAATGCTATGCTATACAAATATGAGCCTTCACCTATTGTTGCCAATATGATGTAGAGAATGAATTATGTATCAAATTAAGGAATGGGTAAGAGCTTATAAGGTAATACCAAGCTACTAAAGGTTAGGAAATTAATGTAAGGAAAACTTAGAGCTAGGATTTTATCCCAAGAGTTAAACTAGATTGATGAAGTCTAAGGAGGTAAAGTTTATGAGTAGGAGCATGCTTAAGGATCATATGTTGGCTTCTCCTATGTCAATTTTGAGTGATGATTATGATGATGAGATTTTTTCAGTCTTCAAAGATATGGTGAATTTGAAAGAGGCTTATGCTAAGTCTAAGAAGATTTTTCATAAAGCTAAATTTTATGATACAAAATCTATTAAGATAACTATAATAAAGCCAGATGAAGAGTTCTTTATATTCAAAGATGTTACTTACCTAACTTTAGGAAAGATCAAGGAAGATGATAAAGTTTATAAAGCTATCAAACAGTCACAAGAGCTTGACATTTAAGAAGATATCATTGACCAAGCTTTTGTTGATGTGTCTACCCTTATTGAACAAGGTTTTAATAACCTTATTTATGAGGAAGTGGATGTTCCTATCTCAATAATTTTTAATAAAGATGCAATACCATAGAAATTTAATGGAATAAATTCTCAATTTGCTTATTTGTGTGATGTGTATCTTAATGGCATGATATATAAATTTGACCATTATATGAACACTTTTAACATTAATGCATCATGCATATAACTAGTTAACATTAGTATAAATGGTATTCCATGTTATGTTTGTATTGCATTAAATTTGACCCCCATAAAGCGAGAGAAAATGATAAATTATTAAAAAGACATATTAAAGCTTTTGCATGGTATTATGAAGATATGTTAATAGTTGACTAATGGATCATATAGTATAAGATTCTTATTATCCCTAAGTTCAAGCCAGTAAAATAGAAGTTATAATACATTAAACCAAAATGGACCTAGAAAGTGAAAGAAGAGGTTTAGAAACAAATTGAAGCCAGATTTCTAAAGGTTCTAGATTATCTTGGTTGGTTGGTTAATGTGGTACCAGTAGCAGAAAAGGATAGCTAAGTTTAGGTTTATATTGATTATCATTATCTTAATAAGGCTTATCCAAAGCATGACTTTTCTTTACCACATATTGATGTTTTGGTTAATAATATGGCTTAGAGTATGATAAATTCTTTCATGGATGGGTTTTTTAGTTACAGTCACATCCTCATGACAATTATGGATAAGGTGAATGATGTTTTCATCATTGAGTAGGATACCTATCATTAGAAGGTGATGTCGTTCGGTCAATTTTTGGTTAATGATAGTTTCAATTTTGGTTAATTTCAATCAATTAACTGAATTAACCAAACCGACCGTGTAATAATATATATTATTTTATATGTATTTAAAATATTATATTTTTAAAAAATAGATTAATATTATTAATTAAATTTATCTAAAGATAGCTAATTTATCATAATTTTCTATAAATTTTCTATTTATGACATATTTATAAGGTTGAATAAAAAATATAGTATAATTTTTTGGTTAAATGGTCAAGTGAGGAAGCTTGCGGTCGGTTAATCGGTTAACCGGTTAACCGAATATAATATCGATTTGGTTCAGTTTGGTGAAACGGTAGGAATCAGTTAAAGAATTTTATATTCGGTTGGTTAATCAGTTAACAATTTCATTAAAAAATGGTCGGTCGGTTAACTGACTGACCGAATGCCCACCCCTAGAAGTGTGTACTTGGAGTTAGTTCAAGCAAATTATCAAGCCATATTATTAGTAAAAGAAGGATAGAGGTTGATCCTATCAAAGTCAAATCCATTCAAGAAATGTTTATTCCAAAGCCTAACAAATAAGTGTATGGATTTATTAGTATGTTGCAATAAATTAGTCGATTCATTATAAAATTGATCATAGAGTGTAAGCCAATATTTAAGTTACTTTAAAAGAATAAACCAATTATATGGGATGAGAACTACCAATTTATTTTTAAATGAATCAAACATTATCTATCTAATCCACTAATTCTATAGCCTTGAAGTTAGGAAGTCACTTATTCTATATTTGGCACTGAAAGAATTGATAGGGTCAATGTTAGCCCAAAAGAATGAAAGTAGAGAGAGTATACAATATATTATTTAAGTAAAAATGTTAGCTTACAAATGCAAATACATGCCAATTGAGAAATTATATATGAAAATTGTTTAAGTTATCAAAAAACTCAAATATTAATTTTAGTCATATAAATTAAAGTTATATTAAAAAGTGATTTGGTGAAATATCTTTAAGAAGCCCCTTCATTTATTAGGAAGCTTTTAAGATGGTTAATCATGCTTCCTAAATTTGATATTGAATTTGTAACCAAGAAGATGATCAAAGGATATGCATCATCATATAAGAATTCATGATTAGTTTTTAAGCATATGGTTATGATTCAAGCTAGCATGTCATGCTATGAAAGGGAATGGATCATGAATATGCATGATGTTGAAGAAGATCCATAGTATAAAGATATCATGAATTACTTACAATAAAGAGAATTTCCATATGATGCTAGTAAGACATATCAAATTGTGTTACACATATTAACCTAGAATTACATCCTACTTGATGACATGTTGTATCATAAAATGACAAATGATTTACATCTAAAAGGCTTGGTAGGTAAAGAAATCTTAAGGATTATAGAAGAGGTTCATGCTGATGGTTGTAGTCCTTACATGAATCGGTTTGTGATTAGTAGGAAAATTTTTGATCAACAATGGAGATTAATTATATTTAGTTTGTATGAAAATGTCATTATTATCATGTTGATAGAAACTTAAGTCCCACTATTAAAATTTTAGAATTTAACTACTCCTTAACCATTTATAGCATAGGTAATTGATATAATTAAAAAAGTGGACATAAAAGCATCTAATGATCATTGGTACATTCTCATTATTATTGATAACTTTTTGAAATGGGTTAAGGCAGAGTCATTCAATAAATTAGGTGCTAAATAAGTACCTTAATTTATTAAGAGAAATCTTATTTATAGATTTGAGGTTTCACATCACATTGTTTCAGACAATGGGTTGCAATTTTAAACTGAGATTAAAATTTTGCTTAAGAAGTTTGGCATTGAGCATCATAAGTCAAACCCATACCAACCTTATGCCAATCTTACAATTAAAGTGGCTAATAAGGGTATTAAGAAGATTACATTCATGATGATAATTACTTATAGAGACTTGTAAGATAAATTACCTTTCACATTATAGCAATATCAGATAACAACAAAAGGTTTGATCGAGATGACTCTATATTCTCTAGTATATGAGATGGAAGTTATCCTACTTTGTAAAGATGGAATTAAACTCATTAAAGATGGTGTTAGAAATTTGATTTTCAGATATAGGTAGGACTTTTATCGCAATCCAGAGTGAAGGTCAATGCAATATATGGCATTAAGGGCCTACTTAGAGTGAAAAGCAGACTTTTTCAAGGGGCTCCCTCAAGGAATGATATGGACCCACAAGAGGTCACAATTGGAGTCGCCATCCAAATGATTCTGAGAAAATAGTTCAACCAACCAATAGAATGAGTGCTCGTCAAATCCTTCAGAGATTTTTTTAGATGGTGAAAACCTATTTGTTTAAAGTTTCATATTCAATTTTACTATATTAAGTGATTAATCATCCTAGGTAGGTGGTTTGCATTCATTGGCATAGATAAATCACATAACATAATAGCATGGCAATGATATAAGCATGACAATAATAAAAGGATAATATAAAGCAAAAAAGGATTAGAGAGATCAAGAGAATCAATAAAAATATAAATAAGGAAAAGTAAAAATAGAATAAATAGCTTATTCTAAGCTATCATTGAACTTAAACTAATTTTACAAGGTCCTTATAGGCTTTAAAATAGTGTTAAAAATATATTTCAGGTGAAAAATCATAGATTTAGATTTTACAAAAAGTAATGTTTGTCGCATATTACATAAATAGTAATAATATCCATCACACATCATAAATTATCATTTGTATTTCATGCAAAAGATATAAAATTGGCTTGTGAAAATGTCATAAAAATAACTAGAAACTTTCTACAATCCTTTTAAAATATCATGTAAAAAATGCAATCAACATATTTTATCCAAAAATGATGATTTTGGGATATTTTTAATTAATCTAAGCTATCCTCAAACTTAAAATAATTTTACAAGGTTCTTACAGGCTTTAAAATAGTGTTAAAAATATATTTTGAGTGAAAAATTATAATTTTGGATTTTACAAAAAGCAATATCTATCGCATATTACATGAATAGTAATAATATTCATCACATATTGTAAATTTTCATTTGTATTTTATGCAAAAGATATAAAATTAGCTTGTGAAAATATCATAAAAATAACTAAGAAATTTTTAGAATCCTTTTAAAAATGGACTTAATTTACTTACCAAATCATTTTTAATCATCCAAAATTAAATCAAATATCAAATTAATTAGCATTAATTTAGAAAATACTTAGAAAATTAATTTTTAGGCAATAATTAATTAATTTGATTATGGAAATAAACTCTCAGGTTCCAAAATCATCTTAAATATCTTTTATAATTAATCAACAAAAAGAATGTTGGTTTGTGTAGTTAATAAGCAGCGGAAGAAATTTAAAATTTTTATTTTAAAACAACAAACCAAAAGAATATCTTTGCATCAAAACATAGAGAAAACAGTTTAGAGATTAGAAGCGACAGTTTGATGGTAACTCTTACATTCAATGCAGATGTCCTTCGTTCTTTATCTCTTTTGCATTTATGGTTGTAGCAAACCAAAAACCACCAAAGTAGGCAGCCTCCAATAGTATCCACACGAAACAAGGATGTCTCAAGCAAGCAACCAATTGCTTCTATCTCCTTTCCTGTGAACTAGCAAAGAAAAAGAAGAAAACTTATGGAATTTTTCGACTTCCTCACAATTGCTCTTGTAAAGGCTGAATTCTTCTTCTGCAGAAGAGTCTAAGTTTCGGCCAAAGGAAGATCAGATGTGTGGCTTGACCTAATTTTTGTTATAACATTATATTTATACTCCAAAATTAGGTTAAGCTGAAACCCTTTCAGCTTAAGTCAGGCCTGGGCCTGTTTGTGACTAATATGGCCTGTGACTGTCACTTGCCATATCATAGCCCAACCCAATGGCCTAACTTAAAACTTATGGACTTCTAAACATTAAATATTAAGTCCATAAAGTATTAGATTAATTTCCATAAGTGATTTTCAACTTTTCCTAAAAGTACGAAAATGCCCTTTTAAGCTTGATTCCTCATTTGTAAGTGTGTGACCTCTTGGGTTCCTAATATGTTGGCAACATGTTTAAATCTTATATTTAACATGTAAATCATGAG
>CANYBF011189262.1:0-15048 GCA_948192965.1 Dalechampia spathulata | reverse complement strand
ATATGTATTTGTAAACTGACCATTCACTTATATGATTTTCTAATATTTAGGTAACATATTGAAATGTTGAATTCAGATATGGTTTGATATATTGATCTATAAAATTCTAAGTAGCTATGCCTAGTATTTAGAATTTTTTTTGCTTTTTAAAAGTTATGCTTAATTCTATTTTATTATCAATTTGAGTTGATTGAGAAACAAAATGGAAGTTTAAATTCAATTAATCAAATTGGTAGTTTAATGGTTAGATTTAACTAGCTTGAAAGAGTAATTAAATCACTTTAATCTTACAATTGTAACAATAATTGAAATAATTTAATTTGGTTATTTTACGTCCATGAACCTATTAATAGATGCATTCTTATTCCCTATTTTTAATTATTATTAATTTATAATTATTTTGCTTTTGATTTGAATTTTGAATTCTCGATTGTTTAATTTTAAAAATATCAATTTCCTAAATATTTAATTAAAATTTAATTTTAGTGCTTGATTTAATCATAAATTAAATCAGTCCTTTAGGTATGATAACTCGAAATCTAATTTTACATTATTATTTGATACAATCTATGTGTTTACAGTTTGCACGAATTATTTTTTTGCATGATAAGGATTAAGAACTTCATTATAGCTTTATTTAATTTTTTGAAATTTATACAAAATTTTCTTATATTGTACTACTTTTTTAATTAGCAACATCAAGGAGTTGAAGGGGAAAAAACCAAGTTTAAGGATTGAAGCTTGCATCATTTCTTTAAGAGACTTACTAGTTTATGTTTTCTATTAATGAGAGTAGTAATTGGGTGAAAGGTTTATAAGGTTAATATTGGGTTTTAAAAGGATTTTATGGTTATGGTGTCAAGATGGTGTAAAAGAAGAAGAGGTTTGAAATATATGTTATAATTGGTGGAGTAATGGTTATAGGTTGGTAAGTGTTAAAGTGTTATTTAGTAAAAGTTAGAGTTGAGAAAGTAAGGAAATTAGGTTGTTTAGTTTGTAGTGAGCTAGAATTAAAAAGAGTTGCATGTTACCCTTTTTCACCTATTTAAAATAAGTTTATGGAGTGAATTAACATACATTATCATAGTGAAACTTACTTCGCTAATTCCTTAAATTGGATAAGCTTGCAACCAAGTTAGATTATCAACTTATTATTCCTCATATCAAAACTAAAATAGAATGACTTTTCATCCAATCTACTTAAGTATAAGATCATAATCACTTAACTCGATCACTTTCAAGTTGGCTTCAACCTTATAGCCTTGTATCTTCCAGTTGTACTAGAGGGATTTGTTGTTGATCAAAATTCTCCTACCATTAAGCATTACAATTGAAATTGAAAGAATTTGAATATATGGTTGTTTTAGTTCTTTAACCAAGAATCTAAGAAATTATGAGTATTACTAAAGTTAGTGAGGATCATTATAGATTTACTAGTTAGAGTTTCCTTTAATTTTAGTAAATTATCTCCTAGTACTCCTTCCATGGAATTCATGGACATACTAATTGGTTCTTTATAGTTAGGTAGTTTAGGTTTTAATGTAATAAATTAGGTTTAAGTATGGTCTTTTAGTTTAAGGTTAGTTTTTTTGGTAAGTTGCAAGTTACATAGTAATATGTGATTGGTAAGGTGGTATCATTAAGAGGTGCAAAGCATTGGTTTGGTCTTGATTAGTGAGATACATTGTGAGATTGTTGAGGAATTTATTGTTTCCTTAATTTTTATGATTTAGTGTAATGTAGATGGGTCTTGAACTTTGGAAATTTATAATTGAATATTAATTTAAATAAGTTGTTGACTTTAGGTTGATATTTTAAGTTTATGATTAATTAATTTAACTAGATTTTATTTATTCATTTTATTGATTATTGAGTTTTGAAGATAACATTTTCTATCTATTTGATTTCTTTTAATCATACTAGTTTTTGATTTCATGTGATTGATTAACTTGGATCATTGTTATATATTTGATAAATATTTTGATTGAAATCTTAATTGGTAAATCATATATTTGGTGATTATTTGATTTATTAATTTTGATAATTATCTTAAGGATTGTTATGGTAATTATTTCAAATCATAAAAGGATAATTATCTTATCTTCTAATAGATTTTACCTAATTTTATTTTATTTTATTTTCAAATGTTTTTATTATAGATTTAATACAATTGATTTTTTAAAAATCAAAATATATTAAGTTATACATGTAGAAGGAAACACTTTTAATTGGTATGGAAATTAGATATATCAACTACTTTTATCGAAGTTCATCAACATATTTCAAGGAAGATTTTTTAGGAGATTATTTTAGTAAGATATCTTAGAAATTTATTAAGAAATTTTTGAGAATTTATATACCTTATGGAGCTCAAATCTATCATTCTTTCATCAAATATAATCCTTCTTTAATAAAAATGATTTTTAGAAATTACTTCCATTTTTTACAAATGTAAAGTTTTCAAAAATCAATTTTGATAATAAATCTTCTATTACTTAAATTTAACTTGCTAATTTAATATGACAAAAATCTATTTTCAAATTGATTTTGATTAACTTATATATTTATACTCTATATATTTATAGATTATAATTGTCATATTTTTAAGTATGAATACATAAGTTTTGAAGTTAAAAAATACGAGAAAAAGATAAGAAAAGAATTAAATTAATATACATCTAAAGTGTTTTCTAAGAGCTTCATTTTGAATAGCTATTCTTAATCTTTTCAATAGAAATTGTAAGGGTTGTTAGAATTATTATTCTAAATCTATTCATTTATTTTGAGAGGGTTGTCAAGTCTCCTATACTGACTTGTGGGAAAGTGACTTGTGTTCACTTGGTTGAGGTTATCAAGTTAGCTTGCTAAAACTTGAAGAGGTTGTGAGTTAACATACTAAATACTTTTGATTGTAAAGGTTCCAAGTTAGCCTTGAAATATTGGTTTTGAAAGAATGGTTGTAAGCATTTAGGTTGAACCATTATATATCGTATGTTCACTATTTTTGAAAGGCTTTAACAAAAAGGATTTTGCTTTAATTAATATACTATTTTTAATTATTTTTAATTATTTCACTTTTAAAGGCATTTATAAAGAGGATTTCGCTTTAATTAATATACTATTTTTCAAAAGGGAGTTTTTCTAAAAACAATCAATTTATTTTTGGTAACTTTGATTCATTTTTGAATTAATTTATTTAGACTGGTTTACTAAAGTGAAAATTAGCTCATTGATTTCAAAAATAGTTTGCTAAAATAGTTTTTTGAAAAAAGACTTTGAAAATCTAAATAATGAAAAAGTTCATAGATTAAAATTGGAAGTTCTTAAAGGAAAACAAGTTTATCATGATATACATGTTTTAACTTCAAGAAAAAGGTAATATTTTCCAAAAATAATATTTGCTTACAATTCAAACATAAGAAAATTTCATTGTAATTATTATGAACATTATTCTTATGTTTATGGTTTTAAGAAAGGGGGCTTGAAAGGTAAGAAGGTTTGGGTATTTAAAGGAACTTAAACTAATACAAACATGAAAGGGTCTAATACATATTAGGTATTTAAAAATAGCTAATTGATTGCAAATTTACCTAACAAGCAAGGATGACATTGAGAAATAATACATGGACATCGCTTGTTTTAAGGCACATAATTAGTGATAAGAGCAAATTCATAAAAATAATGATGAAAGCAAATGACAATGTTATCTTTAGAAATAAAAGCAAAGCAAAAATCATTGAAAAAGGAGATATTGGATCTACACCTTGTATTGAGGATGTTTCATTAGTCAAAGGACTGAAATTCAACCTCCTAAGTATATGCCAATCGTGTGATGAAGGTAAAATAGTTATTTTCAAATCTACTCATTATGAAGTACAAAATGTGCATGATAATAACATGCTATTTATTGGGAAAAGACATGATAATATTTATTTAGTTGATTTAAATGATATTAATGAAAAGTATTTGATTTCATATCATTATGATAGTTGGTTATGACATCATAGACTAGGTCATGCAAGCATGTATTTGATTTTAAAAATTTCGAAGAAAAATCTTGTTAATGATTTTCTAAAATTTAAGTTTGAAAAAGATCATATTTGTAGTGCATGTCAACTTAGTAAACAAACTAAAACTTCTTTCAAAAGTAAAGAAATGATTTTAATATTTAAACCTTCAAAACTTTTGCATTTTGATCTTTTTAATCTCGTTTCACCCACTAGTCTTCCTAGTAGATCATATGTGTTTGTAATTATGAATGACTATTCAAGATTTATATGGACCCTCTTCTTATCTCATAAGGATAAGACATTTAATAAGTTTTTTAACTTTTGTAAGAAAGTTTAAAATTAACAAGGCCACAAAATTATCTCTGTAAGTAGTGACTATGGTAGGAAATTTGAAAATTAATCCTTTGAGGATTATTATAATGAAAATAACATTACTTATAATGTTTTGGCATCAAGAACTCCACAACAAAGTGGAGTGGTAGAAAGAAAGAATCAGACATTATAAGATATATCAAGGATTTTGCTTAATGAAAGTAGCTTGTCAAAATACTTTTGGGCTAAAGTAATCAACACATCATGCTACATTCTCAATTATGCTCTAGTAAGATTTCTTTTGAAAAAAGACACCATATGAATTGATGAAAGATAGAAATCCAATGTAAGTTATTTCCATGTATTTAGTTGTAAATGCTTTGTATTGAATAATGATAAAAATCAGCTTGATAAATTTAATGATAAATCAGATGAAGCAATATTTGTTGATTATTCTAATCAAAATAAAGTGTGTAGAGTGTTTAATAAATGCATATGATTGCTGAGGAATCTATACATGTGATTTTTGATGAGGCTAATTAGACTCTATCTAGTAAAGATTTTATTGATGATGATTATGCATAAAATACTATTAGCATGCAAGAAAATCAGTTTGCTAATTCGATAGAGAACCAAATCAATCAACTAATATTCTTGATGAACAATAAAGTATAGAATAAATGGTTGAATAATACAATCTTCCCAAGGAGTGGAAATATCATAGGAACCATGCAAAGGAAGACATGTTGGCTAGTCTATTCAAGAAGATGATGACAAGATCTCAACTAAGGAATCTTATTGGAAATGTGGCTTTCATATCTCAGATTGAACTAAAAGATATGATTGAAGCATAAAGTAAAACTAGATCAATGCAATGCAATAAAAATTAAACTAGTTTGAAAGAAATAAAGTATGAACACTTATTCCTAAACCAAAGGATCATACAATCATTGGAACAAGATGGGTGTTTCAAAACAAGCTTAATGAGAAAGACAATATGGTTTAAAAGAAAGTAAGGTTAGTTGCTCAAGGTTGCAACCAAGAGGAAGGTATCGATTTTGATAAGCCTTTTGCTCCAGTTACTAGACTTAAAATAATTAGACTTTTATATGTATTCGCATCTTATAAAAATTTCATGCTTTATCAAATAGATTTGAAAAGTGTATTTTTGAACGATTTTATAAATGATAAAGTTTATGTAAAATAACCTCTTGATTTTGAAAATTTTAAAAAATAAAATCATGTTTTGAAACTAATAAAAGCATTAAATAGTCTTAAGTAAGCTCTTAGAGCTTGGTATGATAGACATGGTATGTTTTTGTTAGAAAATGATTTTATAAAAGGAAAAGTTAGTACAACTTTATTTACTAGACATCATAAGCATGACATTCTTATTGTTCAAATATATATTGATGATATTATTTTTGGATTGACTAATGAGCTTGTGTGTAAGGATTATACAAGTTTGATGTAGAAGGAATTCAAAATGAGTATGATAGGAGAACTCACATTTTTCCTTGGACTGCAAATCAAATAAAGTAAGGAAAGAATTTTCATCAATCAAGCTAAGTACATAAAGGAACTTTTGAAGAAATCAAAATGAATAGCGCTAAAGCTTGTGGAACTCATATGAGTCCAACAATGAAAATTGATAAAGATGAAAAAGGTAAAAGTGTGGATATCAAGATGTACTGAGGTACGATTAGATTACTTCTTTATTTGATCGTAAGTAGACTTAACATTCACTTTAGTATGTGTTTGTGTGTGAAATTTCAAGCTCATCCTAAAGAGTCATATTTAATTATTGTTAAAAAGATCCTTCGGTATCTTAATAGTACTTAAGACGTAAGTCTTTGGTATCCTGAAGATACTTCACTTAATTTAGTTGGCTATAGTGATGTAGATTTTACAGGAAGTAGAGTTGATAGAAAAAGCACTTTTAGGATATGTTAATTTCTTGGTCATTATCTCATTTTATGGTTTAGCAAAAAGCAAACATCCATGGCATTATCAAATATGTCTCAACTGGAAGTTGTATGCTACAAGTTCTACGAATGAAGCAACAATTAGAAGAATATGAATTGAAATATGTAAATATTTCAATTTATTGTAACAATACAAGTACAATCAACTAATATAAAAATCCTGTACAACACTCAAAGATAAAGCATATTGAGATTCAATATCACGTCATTAGGGATCACATTCAAAAAGGAGACATTGAATTAATTTTTATGCATACTAAAAATAACTTACTGATATTTAAAGTGAGGATTAATTTGTACCATTAAGAAGACAACTTGGTACATGCATTTTTAATTCATTATTTGAAGGTACAATATGTCTGAAGTATTATATTTCATATGTTAATCATATATACATTTATGATTAAATTATGTATGATTTTAGCATTCTAATTTTTAGTTTTGCGTAGACATATATACATATAACTTATTCATGTTCAAATGTTTTTGTATATATATATATATTAACAATCATTGAATTCAAAATATATTTTAAATATCCTTATTTTGGGTAAAAATAAGGAATATTTTGACTTTTTTAATTTCCTAAAATTATGAATTATGAATTTTTGGATTAATGCATTTATTTTATGATTTATGAGATTATTATTATTATTTTTGGAAGACTCTTCTCTTTTTATTTTGCAAACACACTCCTTACGATTTCCATAAAACAAAAATGCATTTAGTTATCTCATCTCTATTAATCTTTTTATCTTTCTTTCAAAATTCTAAAACCCCAAATTAATTTATTTCTTTCTCTTGATTCTCAATGAATAGGAAAAAGATAAATGAACCTTCACCTTCTCCTACTTGTGAAAAGAAAGCCAAAATGGAAGAAACAACAATTGTTTTCTCTTCTCAAAAGATTATTCCATCTAACATTATTGATTGAGTTGACTTCTTTGATCGCTTTTGGAGTATTGAACGCTTATTCAAGAGTAAAAAATGGGATTCCCTCTTTTACATAAATGAGTTTGTGTATGACAACTTGGTGAAACAATTCTATAGGTCTCTCAATGTTATTGTGAAGAATGAATTTTAAAAATTTTAAGTTAAAGGAAAGAGTTTGATGATAACTACTCAAGAACTTGGGCAAGCATTTGACATTCCAAATGATGGTATCAAAATCAACCGAGGAAAAGACTTAAAGGAGATTGAAGGTTATAATGAGTTAGAAGCAATGAGACTAATTTTAAGAAATTAGAATATCTTAATCAAAGAATAGATATGTGCTAGTGCTCTCTCAAAGACTTTCTATATTTTACACAAAGTCATCTCATATGTACTTTTGCCTAGGTCTTGGAGTTTCACATATGTTAGTGACTTGGAAATTTATGTTATATGGCATATAGTGAATAATAAGTTTTTAGATTTATGTCACTTACTTATGTCTTGGATGGGAAATGTTATAAAGGTAAGAGGATTTCCATATAGAATGCTTTTAACTGTTTTATTTTGGCATTTTAAGATCAGTTTTGAAGAGGAGACCTTCAACAATTTATCAAAAGAAGATATATTAAATCTTTAGTTTGTTAAGAAACTAAAGAAGTAGGAAGAAGAAAAATAATCATTTGATTTTCTTGGAGTTGTTCAAATAATTGAACATATTCTACAGAGCATAATGCATTTGGTAAAGGAGTATAAGCATTTGTAAGAGATTCTCATTGCCTTGAAGAAATCTCCTAAACCATGCTCAGTGCACTCAAGCTTTGGATACCTTCTAATCACTTTTTTGTTATCATTTTAGAACTACTTATGGGGACTATTGTTATAGAGTTAAAATAGGCAGTTGCTACCAATATTGAAGTAGCTAAAGCAATTATCAATGTTGTGAAAGAGTTGCAAGGATTAGGTGTCCTATTGAGCAATGTTTACAATAAACCTGAATCTAAGATAAAACTAGCAGAAGAGGAACCAATTCCTTAGGAGGATCAGGAAGCTAAAGAAGAAGAATATCTTAAAACTGACACTGTAGTTGACGCTCTATCTAATCTTAAAGGAAAATAGCTAGTTAAAGAGGAACAAACATCGATTCAGATGATAGAAAGGATGATACTCATATTGTCTTTAAGCCCTCCATAGCTCAGCGTGTTCGAGGGAGAATGACCATGGCTTATTCCATCATGAGGTTCAAGGCCATCCCACTAGGAGCACCTAATAGCTCTTCTGACTTGTTTTCTCTAACTTAGCTTGCTACTTTACTCTTATTCTCTATTATAGTTATTGATGATTTAATACTATTTTCATATTTTCTTTCCTTTTTATGATGACAAAAAGAGAGAGAAGAATATAATTTTATATTGTATGCAATTTTGTTTGCTTGATTATGCATTCACATCATTATCATATTAGATTTTATCTCTTGAATATTGGATGTTATAGTTTATGATATATTATTGTATATGTTGGATATTTATTTGGATTTATTTATTTTGGATATGACAATTTTTCAAGGGGAGCAATGAGCAAACACATACATTATCTTAGGGGGAGCATTTCCTCTCTTATATACTACATATGACATTTTGAAAGGCATTTTTTTTAAAAAAGGGAAGCTTTTCTAAAATTTATTTTAATTCTATTTTAATATTTTTGAAAATATATTTTTTTAATATTTTCAAGATTTATTTTTATCAAGTTTTATCATCATAAAAAGGGGAGAATATTGACTTTTTGATTTTGATGATTGCCAAAATTGATATTCATTTATTTTAAGTTGTTGACTAATTAGTTGAAGTATATTTTTGTTTATCTGATTTTTAATAATTATATTTTGGAGATAATATTTCCATCTTTTTGATTTGTGATAGATCACATTATTTTTGGTATTTCACGTGATTATTATGGATAATTAATTTGCTTGGTAAATATTTTGATTAAATATTTTTAATTGGATATATTGAGTAATTTAGTAATGATTTGATATGTTATTTCTGGTAATTATTTAAAAGATATTATTATGATTATTTCAAATTTTGGTAAGATAATCATCATATCTTTTAAAATATTTTCTAATTTTATTTATTTTAAAATATTTTTTTATTACAGGTTTAATATAATTAATTTTTAAAAAATCAAATATATTAAGTTATCTACGTGGAAGGAAACATTTTAGATTATCATCGCAAATTTGATTGATCAACTATATTTTTGGAAGAAGTCGAATAGATTTTCATTGAAAATTTTGAGGATTATTTGAGAGATTATTTTAATAGGATTTTCTTAGAGTTTTTGTTAAGAAAATTTTGAGAATATTTACCTTATGGATCTCAAATTAAATATCTTTCAAAATATAAATTTTCCTCTTTTATCAAAATATTTTCGGATATCATTTTCATATTCTAATAATGGTAAGTTTTCAAAATTAAGTTTTGATAATAAAACTATCTATCACATAAATTAGCTTATTGATTTAATGCAACAAAAAACTATTTTTATGTTAGTTTTGATAAACTTATATTTTTATACTCTATGTATTTTTGGAGTAGAACTGTTATATTTTTAAGTATAAATATATGAGTTTTGAAATTAGAAAACATAAGAGAATAACAAGAGATTTTATATTAAATCTATATACATCCAAAGTATTTTTCTAAGAGCTTCATTTGAATATTTATTCTTAATCTTTTCAATAGATTTTGTAAAGGTTGTGAGGAATTTTATTCTTAAACCATTTAGTTATTATGAGAGGTTTTCAAGCCTAATTGTAAAACTTAAAGAGGTTACAAGTAAGCCTATGAAAAGTTGAGGTTGTTAAAAATTGAAGAGGTTGTAAGTTAGTCTACTGAAAACTTTTGATTGTAAAGGTTCCAAGTTAGTCTTAAAAACTTACTGTAGTGACATGTTATAATGGAGCTTTAAAATATTAGTTTTGAGAGAATGGATGTAGGCATTTAGGTCAAACCACTATATGTCATATGTTCATTACTTTATTCTCTTCTCCTTCTATTTTTAACCATTATTTTTAAATATCATATCTTAAATGAGTTTTGTAAAAAGAATTTCACTTAAAACAATCTATTATTTTCCAAATAGGAGTTTTCAAAAATTAATCAATTTATTTTCATAAATTTGATTTATTTTTGAATTGATTTTATTTTGATAAAATAATTTACTAAAGTTTGTATTAGTTCACTAATTTTAAAAATAGTATACTAGTTTTGAAAATAGTTTGCTAAAATTATTTTAATATTTTAAAATTTATCAATTCACCCCCTCTTAACCACTGCTTTTGGGACTAATAGTATGTATATTAAAAAGCATTAAATTTTGGTTAGGGTTAAGAGAATTATTAGAATTTAGGAAAGAGGAAAGTTCTAACAAATTTTTAGAGGAGTTCTTAATTGAGTTGTTTTCACACTCATTTTCATTTCTCATTATTATTTTAACTTTCACTCAAAGTGGAATTTCTTTAACAAAGATGGTTAGCTACTTTATGGTTGATTAGATATTGCCTTGAAGGTACGGAAGTGAAAAGTGAGCTCAAGAAGAATTTATTGCTATACAAATAAAGGTTTTTCTTTTCATTTTCTCTCTTTTTGACTTTTTTTGAATCTATCAAATTCTATTATAAAGACTGATATTATATTCAATAAATATGCCTTATTATGCTAAAATCAAATAAAGAATTAATCAAATAATCTTATAAAAATCCATAATTCTTATTTGTAAAAGAAAACATCAAGTAAAATTGAATTAACTCTAAACCGAAATAAACTCCTTATCTTAATGGGCTTTGGGAGCTCTTTTCCCTCCTATAATATTTTATTTACCTACTAGACTCTTATAAGCTTCATTAGATCTTGTGGGAACCTACTTACATTTATTGCAAGATAACTTCAGCGTGATAAACCTACTTGAGGGTCTTTAGGTTCATCATCTTCATGTCATTCACCTATTCATATAGCTCTTTGCTAGGTTTCTTTTATAGTTGATTTACTATCTTAGCTTGAAATAATAGTTAGTGAATGACTATTTAAGCTTTTGAGTCAACAATACCAAGTCCCTTAAAGTTATTTTATATGTCATATCGTAGGAGTATTATTTTATAAAAGCATGGTTAAGGTTAGCCTAATTCTTTTTAATTGGAGTTTCTAGGTCGAAAATCCAACTGAGAGCCTCCTTTTTTAGAGATAATTCCATCAAACTATTGAAATTTTAGGATTTGAAATTTCAACAAATTTAGCTATATTGTGAAATCATCTTCTTAGATAAGTATAGGTTTTCTGCTCCTTAATTGATATTCAAATTTATTAAACTTTCTAGCTAAGGGTTTTAAACCTTTTACTGGACCATGAAGAGATCTCTTTCTTGGATTCAATGTTTCTAAATTCTTCTCCTTATTTTATTTTGGTTTCTTAGTGGTTATCAACTTTGCTAATGCTTCATGTAAGTCAACTTGAATAAAATTTTAAAGTTTCTTTAGGATTTATTCCTTAAATAATTTTCTCTCTTGGCTAATCCATGACATGATTGTTAATGTGCTACATTTAGGTAGATTTTGTTAGCTAAGAAGAAGGCTTAGGCAATTATGATGGTATGTTGTTAATGGAATGAAAATTAAAAATTGATTACTTATAACCTTAAAAATGGAAAAAGAATTGGTGCTTTCAAGATTCTCTGTAAAATAAATAGATTAATTTGATATGCATGATATATAAAATATGCATGTGGTGCATGGGATAGATGCATTGAAGGCATATGTGACTCTAATTAGCATAATGAATGGTTAATCTGCTATGTATGAGTGACTAAGATATGTAATATAAGATGTCAATTGCATGAGAAAATGAATGCTTGTACAACTTTAAAATGATATGCTTAATGTTCCATTGATATAAAAGTGTGTAAGATACTGTTTGCATGTATGTTTAGGTGTTACTTTCCTAAAAAATGCCTAATATGATTAAACATAATATACATGTGTGTGCATGAATGATATTAACATATTCATGGTCGTAAAATAATCTTATTAGCATGATACGTATGTATGACTTACTTGATATGAATTATGTGCATGAATTAATGGGCATATACATGATGTTAATCTAAGATGGCATGTATTCTAAGTTATATGATTTCAACCTAATATGGTTGCAAAATAAATTGTAAATATGATCCATGATTTGTAACATAGCATTACATAATGTGCATGATTTATATCATAACATTGTATAACATGCATAACATGCATGGCGATGAACCTAGCTTAACTTGAAATGCATATGATATGCATGATATGTAGTGATGCATAAGATGCAATAATAATAAATATGAGGTATGACTCTAAAAGCCCTTCCAACCTTATTGCTCCTTCATACGTAGTGAGTCTTTGTCCTAAGGTCAACTTAGGTCTTATAGGAAAGCCTTGTTCTAACTCTTGAAAGTAGTAAATCAAGTAAGCATGTTCCTTTTGGATTTAAACAAATTAAACATGTCACATCCTCAAATTAGCATCTGCTATGCATTCATGAATTGATTGAAATATCTTGTTTTATATGTTATTAGTGTGAAAATGATATGAAATTATGCTAATGATGGATATTATATGAAATGATAAGGGTTTCATGCTTTGAAGTTGAAATGAAAAATTTTGATGAAACCCCTAAATGGAACCACTGAACGGTGACTAATTGATGTTTCAATATTGAAAACACTTAATATGATTAAATAAGTAAGCTTAAGATGATTGTTTTAACTTAAGTAAACTAATATGAAAAGATAGTTAAAGAAATTTGGAGTTATTTATGATGTCATAATTGAGCAATGATGATGTAAGTATGACGATGTAAGCGTGATGTAAGTAAATGAGTTTAATTATGATCTTAATGTATTAGAAAATAAGTAATTATGTATTAATAAAGTATTAGTAAAAGTATATTATAATATGAAAATATTAGAAAAGTATAATTAGAATTTTTATTAATGATGTCATGATGATGTCATTAAATGGTAAGATGATGTCATAAATGAATGATAAATAAATTAATGATATGTAAATAGATAAATAGATGAATATATGATTGAAATAGAATAAGTTAAAATAGATTTGAATTAGTATATTAAATTAGAAGTGGGATTGGAAATGGTGTTACTGGGTTTGGAAATTGTGTTAGTGGATGGAGAGAGAAATTAAAATATTGGTATTTTGGAGTCTGTGGAAAAAGATGGAGGGGTAATATAAAATAATATGAATTGGGGTATGTATATAGTATAAAATACATGCATATGAATGTTAATTGGTGGAATTTAAATTATATATGTATAATTATACATATTAGGGGCTAAAATGTAGTTTTGGAGGTGTATAAGGACTAATATGGGAAATTTTCCAAATATAACTCATTTCATTCGAATTTCATGTACATTTCTGACTTAATATTCACTCCTTTATCCTATTATCCTCATTTGGTTGAAGCATATCTCCATCCACCATTCATTTCTCTCATCTTCTTTCTTTCTAACTTATCTCTTTAGTGTTCTTACATTTCCTCTCATTTTCTTTAAGAAAATCGAAACTAAACTACATCTTACCTTCATTTTTCTTTCAAAACAGTATGCTTAAAGTTAGTTCTATAAGTGAAGCTTAAGTTCAAGTCACGATATCATCATTCTTCCTTGATTTACTAAGAAACCAGAGCCATTTTCTTAAAGAAGTTGAAGTTTACAAGTTGTTCTTCATCTTTTCATCTTGTTTTTCTTTGTTCTAGTAAGATCTTTGAGTAAACATCAAGGTAAGGCAGAAATATTCTTTGTTTCTTTAGGTTTTCATGGTGACTAAAACATATTCCTCCTCCTCCTTCAAAATAAAACTCAAACCATGAAGATCCATGAATTTTTGATAAAAACCGAAACCTATCTTGATGAATTACTTTGTTATGGTATGATCTAACTCTTTTTAGTACATGCATGTTTATTTAAGGTGGGCAGCAACTTTAAGGAGGTCAAAGAAGTGAAGATTTATTTAGATCCATAGTAAAATACAAAGGAGATCAATTTTAAGTTGAGTTTTTGGGTATTTGACAAAAGTTGAGTCATGGTGAGTATGTTTTATTGGTAAATCAAGTAATTTTATGAATTTTGAGTATGATTTGAGTTTTGGCCAAAATTTTTGAAGTATTTTTGATGGATTTTGTTGATGATTTGATAGTTAGATGAGTTATGATTGTAAAGGACATGAAATAAAAGGCTTAGTGGTTATGTGGGTATGTGTGTGTATGTTGCTTTTTCCTTCATGGCCGGATCATCCTAAGCAAAATTGTTAATGGTTGGTAAGTTTAAAATGTGTTTAAGAAGATTATGATAAAAACAGAAGATTAATGGTTAAGATGGTAATTAAAGTTAAGTAATAAGATAAGAAAACTTGATGACTTAAGGTTAAATTTTCACTTTAAGTGATAAGAAGATAAAAGTTATGAAAAATGGATTTTGTTAAGTTTGATTTAATGTTATAACAAAATAATTAAAGTTAAATAGAAGTATTATTATGATTAATAAGGTTAACATTAAGTTTGTCAAATACAAATGGACTTAAAATGGAAGTTTGGTATAAGTGAGCGGTATATGGTCATAAAGAAAATAAGGACTTAAATGAGTATTGAAATAAGCATATTAAGAATATTTTAAAGGTTTAATGAAATTATAAATAAATGATATAAATTGGTGGTATGATAAGATTAATTGAGAATTTAATCTGTTGA
>CANYBF011189162.1:0-14779 GCA_948192965.1 Dalechampia spathulata | reverse complement strand
ATGGTGTGTTAGGTGAATGTTAGGTGTGTGATTTTTATAATGTATATTAGGTAAAATGTTAGGTGTGTTTGTGTAGTATAAATACCCCCTCTCATTATGAGTTATCATATCACAAAATAAGAAGTAAAGTTTCTCTTGAGTGTTGAGTGTTGTTATGAGAGTTTTGAAGTGAGAGTTTTTTGAGTTTGTTGTAATAAGAATTTTATAATTCTTCTTGCAAATTTGTTTTAGTGTCAACAGAAACTTCTTTAAAATAATGAATTTTTTTTCAAAATATTTATAAAAATAACATTTTAAAAGTTTCATATAAATTTATTTATAAAAAGATTTATTTCAAGTTTATATTTGATTTATCTCCAACATTTTGAAAAATATTTATAAAAATCTATTATTTAAAACAAAATCTGACATTATTATTTGAAATCCATCACTTCCGTATTTTCGTAATTATCCCTAATCAAAGCATAGTGTTTATGTAAAAAGCTCAAATTTCACGCATTAACAAGAAGCGCAAGCATACAAAAGAGACTGATATAAGAGCAACAATGAAAGGAATATACCTTCTATTGATTCCGGAATATATCTAGCAACGCGATATTTCTGTAGAAGGAATTGCACGAAATTACAATTAGATAGTGATGATCAACGAGAACTAAAGTTTTACGATGAAGTACGGATGATGAGCAACTAATGAAATTCAAAACCTGTAAGTGACTTTTAACATGAAAGATTGTTAACCCTTGAACTCCCATCAGCTTCAGGATCAACTTTGGTGTAGCCCCTGCACATGAAACAACCACAACAAATTCGACTCTGATCGATTGAGTTATATTCTACCATCATTTATTAAATGATCTGGTTATTATTGACTTACTTTCAGCTCCTCCTAGACGATTTACACATTCAACAAATCGGTTGTGAAGATCTTTGGTCCATTTAATTCGTGTTTTACTTGCAATTGCCGCTCTTGTGCGATTACTGAGATACGAAGGATGCCTTGTTTGTTGGAGATAGGAACCCGGTTTTGTATTTTGAATGCCCAAAGCATGACAAGCAACCTGTAACATAAGCTACTATATCATTGTTACTTTTATTACATAACTAATGATGAAGGTAGGTAGATGTTAAGTTAAACTTGTTTGAATCCCAACTCACCTCACTGCTGCGATGATTCTTGAAACTGATATGGTTCTGCTTTACTTGATTCAAGGTGGTCAATTCCTTTGCTGATTTCTGCAATACTGGAGCAAAAAGATCACGGCCTGGATAATTTCTATGTGAAAGATGCATCTTTTCTGCACTTCTTGGATCCTGATAGTTTTGCATTTTAAAGGTGACAGGTGATTGAAAATCATCAGGATCCATGTCCTGAAGACTTTGCATAACAAGATTGCGGGTTTCAGTGACTTGTGAACATATAGCTAAGCTATCAACTGTAAGATCACCTTGGCCAAAGGTCACGCATCCTTCCATTGGAAAGAAACCAGGAATTGAAGATGTGAAATTGCTAGAATTGATGCTGGAAGAATTAGAAATCCCTGGGTCAACAACGTTCAATCCGCCATGAGGGGCAGCTGACTGAGATTCAAAGAAAACTCTCATTTATCCAGGCGGCTACTACTGCTGTTGACAAGATGAATGCTACGTTCCCCGGAGAAGAGCTTGTCAACTTACAGAAATCAATGTTTATCCATTGTTTGCGTTCTAGGACTTTCCTTTTCTAAGTTCTTGTTTGTGTTTATATATATAGAGAGAGAGAGGGTCAACAACAGCAGATCTCTTCTTAAATGTGGTATATTTAATGAAAAATTATATTCAATACCATAAACTCCTATATGACAACTAAAGGGTTAATGTTTAAATTATTGCGTTGATTTGCCTAGAAAATGTACAAGAGATAAGGCACTTTGTAGGAGGCTTAAATTGTTAATTAACAAGACTGACAGATCAGAAAGAGCTAGAAAGTAATTAGAAATTTCATATGGAAAGCTTCATATGCATGGCGGTCCATCTATATTTATATAGAGAGAGAGATAGATTGATAGATATTTTTCATCCTTTCTAATATATTTCCAAGATAGTTGTGAACAGTGAATTTTAGATGAATCCAAAGTTCATGATATTAAAAACAAATAAAATTATCACATCTACTTGCAGCAGGTGCAGGCCTAATTAATGTCCACAACATAAAGAATGAGCATATCTTGTTCCCGTGCCTCTGATAGTGTGAATTGTTGTTAGCAATCGGGAGCGGAACCACTAAATAGTTACATCTAGGATGGACAATCTTACCACTCATTCACAGTTAGGCCAGCTTGCTTAATAACTTATCATGAACTGATTCATATAGTTTATAATATTCATAATTTAATGTTTAATATGTAAGTTCTGTAGTTTAAGAATGCAAGATTGCATTCTTTCGGTATATCTTTAGTCTTCATTATAAAATTAGTGCATATACTGAGCTCACTTTGAATATTTCATAAAGTTAATCAACTAATTTTTAATTAAAATAATAATTTTATATATTTATATTATAACTATCATACTTTTTTTTGAATTTTCTTCATACTTTTATTTATAGAAAATTAACAGTTGACCTAAACATTATATAATATATCATATAAAATATAATTAAGGATAAGAAAATGAAAAATTAAGATAATTATAACAAGACTTTAATTAATAATAATAAATATATTAAAAAATTATTGAATTATTTATTAAAAATCATTAATTAAAAGAAAAAATTACTTATAGATGACATGAAACAAGATACAATGAAAAATTATTCATAAATAATATAATCATGTGCAATCTTCTCAAACTTATAAGTAAATAATCGATTATTTTTATGTATATATAAAAATAAAAAATTCTTATACTTAATTAATTAGTGCTAATTTAGATAGCTTTTTTTGATTCCTTGTTATAACAATTTTTATAAGAAATGTGAGAAAGTACATAATTATTTTTCAATAACTTTTCCATTTAAATAACTAATTTCCTGAAATTTTGAATTTAAATACCGAACATAAATATAACAAAATGTTGAAGCTCAAACAATCTTAATTATGAAATAATAATATGAGTTATTAAAGAATTTAAAAATAAAAAAGATATGTAAATAATGTCAAAAAAATATGTAACTATATACATTTTCATGTAACTATTATTCTTTATCTTTGTAATCTAACTATTATAATCTTTGTAATATAAATGTACTTAAAAATTAAAATTTGTAATTTAAACATCTTTGACAATAAAAAATAGAAACATAATCTTTAATTTTTATTTATTCTTTAAAATCTCATCAATTAGAATCAATTTCAAATCAATCAATTTAAGATTATTTTTGATATTAAGAGTTTATTGTATCAATAAAGATATAAAAGTCAAATATATGTAATATGGATTGAATAAAGATATAATAGATTCAAATATAATAAATCATAAATTAAAATTTTGTATATTAGGAATATCAAAAATCAATTAAAATTAATTATAGTATAATAATTAAGAGATATTAAGAAGTTGATAAATAAAAAGACATGAAGAATATCAAAGTTTAAACAAAATTATATAAATATTTTTATGTTATTAAACTAAAAGATAAAATTTCTTTGAACGTAAACATCATCAACAATAATAATTCAATTATTATAAAAAATCATTAAGATCAAATTTACTTCAACATTATTAGATTATCAACTTTATTTTTTAATCTCATCAAGAACGGATTTCTCAAAGACTATGATTTTTGGGACCTTTGGTCAACCGAATAACAATGCCATGCAAATGAAATTTCACAAGAAACAATGCTACATTATCGTTTTAGTTTTCTATTTTAAAAATGAATATTCTTCCAAAGTGTGCAATTATTATTGTTTTAAAAAGTGGATTTCTATATACAATTTAGAGCGAAATTTCAGAAAACATTCTGCATATAAATATCTATTAAATTTAAATTTTAAATTATGAATGCACAAGTTCATATAATTTATGCTAAAATGTTTATTTAATAAATATAACCATTAATAATTGAATTTCATATCTTTTTTAACAAAAATTTCAATAATATATCAAATAATTATTTAATCTAAAAATTTATCTCATATTAGATTATAGTGTTATAGAATAATATTATATTTCAAGGATTGGCCAGACACTAGCGACTTGCATATGTAAATAATTAGGAAAAGGTTTCATTACAAGTAATTTTTAATAAAATATCTTATTATATTTTTAAATTTTTTTAAAGATTTTATCTTCTTATAATTTTATATAAATTAATTAATTTAAAATTAGTTTTTGTATTTAGAATTTTTATGTTTAACAAAAATTATAATTTTATATGTTTGAAGGTTGAAATGCAAAGAATATATAATGTACATACAATAAAAATATAAAAATATATAATAAATAAAATATGAGATATCAAATTTCATATTTCACCTATATACATAATCAAGCATGATTATAAAAAAAAATATGAAACGTTAATTATTATGATTAATCATAATTTCATACTAATGTATTTTATTTTATAATAATTAATAAGAAAATAAAAAGATTTCATTTTAATAAGCATTAATTCTAGATTAAATTTTAAATGAGTTAATGCATATTTTTTCTTAAGGATCCAATTCACTTTTTTCATGTATTTTATAGGATTATTTATTTTAATCACCTTTATGATTATTTCTGATTGCACTTCATTCAATTTCATAAATCTTATTGCAAGTAATGAAAAATTATTTTAAAGAACTAAGAAATAATAAAAATATTACAATCAAATAATGAACAACAACTTACTAATTTCTATTATGCAATCAATGATATCTTTACTAAAAGAAAAATATATAGATGCTAAAAAATGTAAAGATAAAAAAATTTAACCATAAACATATTTGAGAAAACTCTATTGTCATTGATATAAATTTCTACCAAATCAAGGATAACAAATTGATACCCATTTCTTTCAACTTTTAATATTTTTTCTTCAATTTTACAAACAAAATCGAACATAAAAATAAGATCCTTAATTTATTTTATGATTATTGTTAATCATCCAAACTTTAAACAACCTTTAACTTCTTTATAGAATGATCTTTAATTCATTCTATGATTATTAATAATCATCCAAACTTTAAACAACCTTTAACTTCTTGATAGGAAATAAACATTTCTCAATCAACAATAGCATGCACTTCATCACGATGAGTTTTTTGAATAGTAGCATCAACAAATTTTTCTATATCATATAAATAAAATATTATTCATATATTAAAAAATTTTGAATGAAAATAAAGTAATATATATCAAACTTTCTTTACATTTTACCTTCTTATTAATTAGAATTAATTACAAAGTAATCAATTGAATATTATATTTCATAGTAAACACATCCCACATCCAACATATTCTCATCCTAATAGTCCAATTCTTCTTTATTGGTATTAAGATTTAAACGTAAATAATATATCATATATATTCAGTATAGGAATATACAGGAAAAATATAAATATAATATATATATATATATATATATATATATATATATATATATATATATATATATATATATATATATATGGTCTATATATGTGTGTATATAGATATATATAACTTCATTTAAATTTCTATTCAAACCGAACTTTGACCACTCTAATCAATTGAAACTTAAATAACCGAGTTGAATAAGAAATTAGATCAAGTTGAAATGTTTTAACGTCTGGTCAAAAACAAAATTCTAAAATTTTTTATGCTAACAACTCGTGTATTCTCGGTTTTATAAATGAAAGTTAAAGATTTTATTTCTTTTCCTAAAAAGCCATTATATAAAATTGGACTACTCGATAAATTTATATTTTTAATTTTAATTTTCAAAATTCATATAAAAATATATGCATTTATCTTCATTAAAACTATCCATAATATATAATTTTATAAATGTTTTTTTGAAGTGACTAGACCTAACTGTAAAATATAATTGTATAATAATTCTCTGTAATATGATATTACACATATTTGTGGCAACAAATTTGGAATGATGATAACATAGAAGCGTAAAACCCTTGAAAAATATTCCACCGTTTGGCAATAAAAGTTGTAAATAAATAATAATAATAATAATAATAAAACAAAAAAATAGAGAAAGATTACACATATTTGTGGACATGTGTTAAATCTGATGATTGGGCTAAGAGAAAAGCCTATACTTTATGATTATAGGTGTAGAAATTCAAATGCATTCTCATCACTAATAGATATTTTGTACTTCTAATTATATTTTATAAGAAAAATCAACTTTCAATTCAAGAAATTTAATGGTTTATTTAATTACAAAGGTTGTGCTTGATTCTATCCATCAATGCATAACAGAAAGCCCTAACAATGCACTCATACTAATAAAATATAATAAAGTATCATTGCTGTATGCAATTATTTTATCAAGTTCCAATCCTTTCATTACGTTCTATTTACCTTCGAATCTCTTCCTGCTTAGGATTATTTACAATTTTTCTGGTCAGCTCCATCTACTAGATGCATCAAAACCATCCATCATTTGTCGATTTTGGATATATATATATATATATATATATATATATATATATATATATATTACTTCGAGAATTATAAAATAAATAATCATTAAAATTATACTTTTTTTATTTTTTATTTTTTCAAATTTCTTTTATCATAATAATATTTTTTATAATTTTTAATTAATATTTATCATTTAAACATTACATATTTATTGAAACTATTATTTAATATCTTTATTTATACTTTATCTATTGAAACTATTATTTAATATCTTTATTTATACTTTATTTATTGAAACTATTATTTAATATCTTTATTTAATTCATTCAACTTTTATAGTGTGATTTTGAAAATTTTAAATTGTACATTAACAATGCAAGATATTTTATACCTTTAATAAAGATTTCATATTTTTAAAAAACATAAATAATATTTTTATTTTTATAATTTTATTATAAAAATTAGTTATTATAAATCAAAACTATTATTATAGATTACTAAAATAAAATTAAATTAATTTTAACAAATTTTAATTTTTTAATAAAATTTTACTTTCTTAAAATTAATCATTTATGTGTTGATTTTCTAATATAAAATTTAATAATAAAAATTAATTTTAATAAATTAAACTATTACATAAAAATAATTTGTATTTATATTTGATTTTGAATAAAATTTTTATATAGAAATTAGGTATTATATATTAAAATTATTACTATTAAATAATTGAAATAAAATTAAAATTAATTATAATAAATTTAAAGCGACTAATAAAATCATTATTTCACTTATTCCCCTCTTCTTTTATCATATTAATTAAAAAAATTGGGATAGAATCAATTTACTTTATTTTACTTTTATAATATAAATTTTAAAACATTAACTTATACATTAACAATTTTAATAAATACTTATATTTTTAAATATAATTACAACTAATATTTTTCTTTATATAATTTTATTATATAAATTAGTTGTTATAAATTAAAACTAGTAGATTATTAAAATAAAATAAATTAATTTTAATAAATTTTAATTATTTAATAAATTTTAATAAATTAAAACTAATTATTTATGTATTATTTTTTATATAAAATTTAATAAAATTAAATTATTAAATAATAAAAATAATTCATATTTATATATGATTTTAAATAGAATTCTTAGTCATATATTGATCATAAATTAAAATTATTACAATTAGATAATTAAAATAAAATTAAAAATATTTTTAACAAATTTAAAAAAATGATAAAATCATCATTTTACTTTCCTATTTCATCTTATAATATTAATTAAAAGTTTTAGAAATTTGTGCTTAATCAATCTACTTTACTTAGCTTTTAGCTTTTATAGTGTGAATTTGAAAATGTTAAATCATATATTAAAAATGTGAAATATTTTATAACTTTAAAAATTTTTGATATTTTAAAAAATAGTTATTGTTATAAATTAAAATTGTTACTTTTATATATTTAAAATAAAATAAAATTAATTTTAACAAATTTAGAGTAATGGTAAAAGGATCATGTATACTCAATCAGTTTTCTTCACTTGTCTTTTTATAGTGTGAGTTTGAAAATGTTAAGTTATATGTTAATAATATAAGATATTTTATAACTTTAATAAATGTTTCATATTTTAGAAAATAATTATAAGTAATATATTTTATATAATTTTATTATATAAATTAGTTCTTATAAATTAAAATAATCACTATTAGATAATTTTAATTAGTTTTAAAAAATTCAGATGAATGGTAAAATCATTATTTTATTTATTCATCTTCCCTCTTATAATATTAATTAAAAGTTTAAGAGAGATATACTCAATCAATATACTTTACTTGAGTTTTACAATACGAGTTTGAAAATATTAAGTCATATAAATATTTTATAACTTTAAAAAAATCTCATATTTTAAAAAATAATTACAAGTAATATTCTCTTTTATATAATTTTATTATAGAAATTAGTTGTTAAAATTTAAAACTAGATAATTAAAATAAAATAAAATTAATTTTAATAAATTATCTATTACAAATTTAATATAATTAGTATTTTCTAAATTTTAATAATTTTAGATAATTAAATAATATAAATCCTAAATAACTATAACATTCTAATTGATGTAAAACTTTATATGTAACTAATACTTTAATTTATTATTAATACTTATTAAATTAATTTTTATATTTATTTTAGGTAAGTTAAAAATTAGTATTTATATTTTAATTTCAATAAAATTTTAAAAAATTTTAAAATATCATAAAATTAGTATTTTTAATTGAATTACATTTGTTTTCATGAAATTTAGTTTAATAGAAAATATAAAATAATTAGTAAATGATAAATATAAATAAAATTAATAATATTTATCTTTGAATAAAATTTGTTTAGATAAGAATTAGATAATATAATATAAAATATAAAATAATAATTACCAAATAGAGATAAAATGAATAATATTTATTTTTAAATAAAATTTATTTAGATAAAAATTAGATAATATAATATGAAATATACAATAATTAGTAATTAATAAATACAAATAAAATTATTAGTATTTTTATCTTTCAAGAAAATTTATTTAGATAAAAATTAGATAATATAATATAAAATAATTAGTAGCTAACAAATTAAATTTTTTAAAAAATTATAAAATTTAAGGGTAGAATAAAACTATTATTTTCTTCTTTTAATATACTACAATAATAAATACTATTTAAAATTCTATTTTAAAAATATGCTTTATCAATATACTTCATTTAACTTTTATAGTGTGAGTTTGGAAAAACTAATTCATATGTTAATTATGTGAGATATTTTTATAACTTTAATAAATACTTTATATTTTAAAAAAAATACAAATAATATTTTTATTTATATAATTTTATTATAAAATTAATTATTATAAATTAAAACCATCAATATTAGATGATTAAAATAAAAAAAATATTTTTAATAAATTTAGGCTTTTTAATAAAATTATATTTTTTAAAAAAGAATTATCACACTTGACTAGTAAAACATGCTTTCATAGAATGATTAATAAATATCTTATAATTAAGAATCCATTAATCACTCTATAAAAGATATGTGGATTTTTTTTACTTTACCGGAATATATCCGGTCTATATTTATAATTATTAACTTTATTACTTGTGGCTTTATACTGTCACCTATTCATAAAAAAATATGTATATATAAATTATGACATGCTATCAAACAACTATCATGCATATATTATTTATATAATTTAAACAAGACACATACTAGGTAATTTAACAAATTTGCTATTACATAAGCATGCAATATTTTATTGCCTATAAATTGTATAATGATAGTTGCATAATACAAACATCCGCTAAGAATATATTATATTATCAAAACGTATTTTCGAGGATCATACAAAACTCAAAGTATGACAACTTTAGTGCTTCACTGATCTAGACATCTCTCTAAGCTAGCTTAACTTACATTCATCAAATGATAAACACTGAGTATAAAACTTAGTGGTGTCTATTAATAATTATGTTGTGAATAAAATTCTATTTCCTTTTTATAAAAAAATATAATTAATTAACAAAATAAATAATAAACAGTCATAACACTATATCATAATAAATATTACAACCAATAAATTATATAATCAATAATAAAATATCATTATTATAACTCTCCATGAATAAGTCTTTATAAATACATCACTGTCATTGATCAATCATATTATCATTCTATATATCAATAGAATAATAATGATATGCTTTATGTTAATGAATGTAAATATGTATTGCATGTCACATCCATTATTGACACCTAGAACACATACATATAAAGTAATATCATTAATGGTATGATTAAATGATTAAGTGTCATATATATACTAGTGATGATACATTTATTATGTTAATAAGTGGAAATGATTAATTTGTTATGGTAACTAGATATTTAGGATGGTTTAATGAGTTTTAAGTTTGCTTGATTAATTGTGTATCAATTATGAATTATTTGATGCAAGACATTAAACTATATTATGAATAAAATTTAATTGGAAGTGGTGTATTGGCAAGTATGGTATGAGTAAAAGTGTGTGTGAATGTAGGTATAAGAATTAAAAGAAGGAGGGGAAAGGATATATATAAGTGAGTTAAATACTTGGACTCTTCCTTTGACTAAAGAGGGGTTAAGCTTATTTGTTATCCTAGGTTAGAAAAGAATAAAAGGAAGAGAGAGGGAAAATTTATGTAAGAAGAAGAAAAGTAAAATTGAAAGAGGAATTGGAAGAACAAGAACTCAAAAAAGAAGAAAAGGGTGATTTAGGGCAATCAAATCCGTTACAAGGTTTAGAAGAGTATTGTGTGAAAGAGGGACAAGTAGGGCTTTTGTTAGAGATAGAAAAGGGGTAAGTATATAATTGATGTGTATGTTATGTTTTCATCCATGATCACCTTGTTTTGATGTTTGCATATGTGTAATGTTATGAGAAGGATGGAATCTTGAACTTCCAAGAATGATAATCATCTTCTTCAATGTTCTTACATGTGTGAACTTGGAAAGAAGATAAAAAATTATGTTGAATTATGTTTGATGCATGATTGAACTTTAAATTATATTGAATTGATGTTTTTAGCAACTTTAGAAGTGTTTTAGTCATAGGATCAAGTTAAAAAGCTTAAGAAACCATTAAGGGGTGATTTAGGTGTTGAAAAGTGGTAAAAAATGGGTGTTCTACAGGGTTGATGAGTCTAACATGACTCATGTTAGCTTACCACGACCTAGACTTAACTCAACATGACATAGACAAGCCTATTTTGATGGGGCTAAGTCCAACATGACTCATATTGATAGTGGATTTTGATGGGAAAACTTGGTACATGGCTTGTGGAACCTTAATAAATCATTTTTAGGCATGGAATTATGATTTTAAGAGTGTAAAAATTAGGATTATAATGTGTTTTACATAAGCTAAGCATTGAAGTAACCATATGGTAGTAAAAATGGGGTTTTAGAAGGGGTGTAAGTGTAATGTTACCTTACATATTGAATGTATGGTTAGCTTATAGATAAGATATGATTGATGAATTAATATTAGATGTAATGAGAAGTATTAAACTAGTATTTATATGGGATTATACAATGATTGATGAATTGTATTGTATGAATTATGTATATGTTATGTATAGTGTATGATGAACTAAGAAGAATGGATATTGTATCTAGGTGTTGACAAGGGAAAAGCAACAACCTTTACACCTTTAGAGGATTGGGATCCAAAACATACAAGATTCATGCTTAAAGAATGAGAAGCTTGTAGAGTACAATTGATGTGCGTCATCATGCATTATATTTTAGGAGTTTTAGGATATGAATTCACATCAAATTCATTGTGTTTTTGCTTTGTTTTATGTTGTCTTTAGTGGAATTTGATGTGTGCGTTAAGTGTGTAGAGTTAAGGAGCAAGTAAAGAGGAATTGAAGAGTTTTTGTGCATGAAGAGCAACTCCACGATTGTGGTAGAGAGCATGAGTCAGAAGAAACCTTTTGAGGAACTCCATGATTATGGCACCCAACTCCACGATCGTGGACTCTCAATTATTGGGTAAATTTAAGGGCGATTTCATAGAAGATAAAGTTGAAGAAAGTGGATTCTATGGGGGGAACAAGAACAAAAAACCTTAAAAGAGATTTAATGGGTAATGGAGTCCACAACATGGGGAAAGTAATGGAAAAAGATATGGACGAATTGAAGATAAGGCAGGGTGTGACCTCCATTCAAGGATTTAAGAAGGGAATCAAGGTGGTGCTAAGAGAGATCCATCCATCCAATTTCTTATGCAGAGTGTTTTTCTAGGTTGCTACTTTTATCTTTCTTGTTTTTCTCTAAAGCCATGTATAGCTAAACTCTTTCTTATAGGAATTGACTTCAGAAATCCCTCATTAGGATAACTGATTATGCTTGTTTTATATTACTATGAATGCTTAATTCTAAAGATTGGTGTTAGAAATAATATTTATGTTTTATGATTGCAACAAAAGTTGGATTATATAATGCTTGAACATTGAGAGATGTTTAATTCTAAAGATTAGCTTTCTAACCGATTTCTTATGCTTTGTAATTGCAATGAGAGTTGAATTATAAAATGCTTATTCACTCAAGTTAGGTTGATGTGTATGAGAGATCTACATGTTCCTAGCTCCTGTTTGATTACTTAATAGTTTCTCTAATTGAAGGAAATAGATCGAGAGAGTAATTTTAAGATTAGAACGAAATCTAGTTGGTTTTGCCTTAAGAGAGGGTGATTGATGCTTTCGGATATCTTAGGTGGTAATAAGCACATGATTGTTGTTCCAACTTGGTGATTATGATTTCAATTCATATGTTTCTCAGCATTGTTTTTATCTTTTTACCAATAATTCTATTTCATTTCCTTACATACTTGCTGTTGTAATTGATCACTTCTAAACACCAAACCATTATTGTTGCTTGGATAGATTAGAAATCAAAGTGATAGTGGATAAGCCATGAATCCTTGTGGGATTGATATCTTACTACAATTATCTGTATGTTTGCAGTAAAGTAGTAAATAAAACTACTATTGTTTGACAAACCATCAAGTTTTTGGCACCATTGCCAGAGATTATGTGTTTAACGTCGTTACTAAGAGAGTATAGTTTCATTTAAGCATTTTGTTTTAATTTTTTTATTTTAATTTTATAGGTGTATGAGTAGGAGAAGAACCAAGAACTCTTAATCACCATTGTTAGAAGCTTTCAAAGATCTAACGAGACTAGAAAGAGAAAATCGAAGAGCTGCTCAAGAATGAACTGTGTAGCAGAATACAACAGAAATGGCAGAAGAACAAAGGAATTTTAATGGATATGGTTAGACTTGGTTTCTATGCTAACCAACAAAGCATAATGAGACCAGCTATTGCAGCCAATAACTTTGAGATAAAGCCAGTTCTACTGCAGATGTTGCAGTCTTCAGTACAGTTTTTGGGTTTAGCAAATGAAGATCCTAATGCTCATATCTTAAATTTTCTGGAAATTTATGATACTTTTAGGTACAATGGTGTCATAGAGGATGTGATCCTGCTGCATCTATTTGCATTTACATTGAGGGACAAGCCTAAGATTTGGCTGAATTCATTGACCTTAGGATCCATTATCAATTGGGACCAGCTCGTACAATTTTTTCTAGCAAAATACTTCCCTTTGGCAAAAATAGCAAAGATCATCAAGGAAATCATCAATTTCTAGCAGATGGATAGTGAATCTCTCCATGAAACATAGGAAAGATTTAAGGAGCTACAAAGGAAGTGTCCTCATCACAATTTGCCTAGAGAATTGCTGCTCCAAACATTCTACAATGGGGTTAACATAACCACTAGAGGAATAATTGATGCAGCAGTTGGAGGATCCCTGATGAAAAAGAATATTGAGGCAACATATGAACTGTTGGAAGAAATGACAGCTACAAATGCACTATGGGCATCAGACAGGTTAAAAATGGTAATTAAAGAACATAAAGGTGTATTATCATTAGATGGTGTTAGTGCTTTGTAGGTTAAAGTTATGAATTTGATAAAACAAATCAGTAACTTATCAAAGGTATCAAGTTCATATAAGCTGTACTGGCAATCAATACATGCGGTTAATGATTGCAATGCATGTAAGAGCATGGAGCAGGCTCATTTTATGGAAAACATACCACACTCCATGGGAAGACAAGGTAACAACCCTTACTCTAATACTTACAATCTGGGATGCTGTGAGCTTCGGTTCCATTTCCGGCTTTTCAAGTTTTACCTTTTGAGAAAAAGCAGAGTGTGGAGTCGCCACCTAGTTTGTTTCTATTAATCAAATTGAATTAACTTTGAAAACTAGGAAATAAAACTTAGGTTTTCCAAAGTTGAAAACGACCTTAGTTTCTTCAGAGTATGGGTTCGGGATTTTCAAATCTATTTGTATTCCATCTTAATATGCTCATTGTTTAACTTTAATGAAAACTCCTAGCATACACTTAAGGTTCAAGTTACATTAGAGTGTTTTCATGGCATAGGGCATACAAAGGAACATGTCACATGTTATGAAAGCATAAGGAAAGCATAAATAAAGCATAAAGGAAAGCATAAAAAGCAGAAAATAAATGTGGGCAAAACAACCCACCCGAATAAAGAAAAAAAGAAGCAAAAGACTTGGGTATTTAAATACAACCCAACCAAAACA
>CANYBF011188468.1:0-15448 GCA_948192965.1 Dalechampia spathulata | reverse complement strand
TCCCATTTAAGCACGTTTTCCAAAACTCACCGTTTTTGACCTGCAAAATATGAAATATACACAAGTCAACTGTTCTAATAAATAAATAATGCTAAAATAGGTGCTTTGTGGGCATAAAACATGACACTTTTACGCTCGATCAGACTGCTTAGTTACTATCTAAAAAATAATGGAGGTATAAGTCAGAGTTCTTAGATAGTAAGAGGCTATGAGTTGAAATGCCCTTGAGATAGCGCAACAATCACTTGATTATTTTCCAATGCATAGTGGTAGGATAATGCATGAATTATGCTAGTTTATTGACTACAAAGGCAATGTCAAAGTGAGTCAAAGTAAGATAATAAAGTAAACCAAATACCTAGAGATAATGCTTCAGCTAATAAGTAGCTTGCCCATTATCTTGCTAAGATTATGTGAGACTAACATTAACATAGGATGAGGCTTGGATTATTGCATATGTGCCCTCAGTTAATAACCCCTCCAAGTATTTATTTTGAGACAACAAGAGACCATTTGATTTTTTTATGGCTTAGATACCTAAAAAATATCAAAAGTTTCCCAAGGTCCTTTATAGGAAAGACAACTTTAATGCAATTGAGGAACCAATAAAGCTTTGAGGCATCTAAGCATGTAATCAAGATATCATTAACATAAATCAAGGTAAAAAATTTTAAATTACCATGTTTGAGAATAAATAAACTATTATTAGCTTGGAGGGTACAAATCTTAATGTTTGAAGGAATTTAGATAGTCAATGAAACCACTATCATGGTGCCTATTTAAGACCATAGAAAGACTGGTTCAAATGATAAAGATAGTATAGACAAGTTGTATTATTAAAGCCCTTGAGTTGTTCCATGTACACCTATTCATGGAGAAAGCCATGGAGGAAAGCATTGGAGATGTCAAGTTGCCAGATTGCCAACTGATGAATAATAACAATGGATAAAATTGTATGTATAGTCATGAATTTGACAACTGAAGAAAATGTCTCTTGGTTGTCAATTCTAGATTATTGGGTATAGCCTTTGGTAACAAATCTTGTATTACATCAATCAATTAAGCCATTTAGATTGCAATTGATCCTGAAAACCCACTTATTACTAATAATATCTTTGTTAGTAGGTTTAGGAACAAGTGTCCATGTATAATTTTGGAGGAGAGCATTGAGCTCGTCTTGCATTATTGCTTGCCATTTTGCATATGCTTTGGCTTATAAGATGATTTTAGGCCTAGTGAGAAGATAATTAGGTTTTTTGGTGAGCAACTAAGGTATATTTTATGTTTGGTTTTGGCTGAAGTCATAATTGCATGGGGTGAGTCCATGTGAGTTTTGTAGGGCCTAAGGTAGAAGGTTGAAATAAAGATGAAGGTGGTAAGTTTAAGGGAGATAAAGACTTATTGGTATATTAGGATGGATTGGGTGACACCGGAGAAGGGAGATTAAAAACATGAAAGAGTTTGAGGTAGAAATAGTACCTAGAGAAGGAATAGATGGTAGAACCAAGTGAGGGTGCACCATACTAATGATTGTAAGCCATAAGGCAGACATGTCAACTTTTTAATATGTGATAGGTACGTCCATGTATAGAAAAATGTTTTCATGTATGTGGACATGCCTAGTAAGGTAAATTCAACCTATCCTTTTGTCAAAGCACCAATATGTAGAGTGATAGGGACTAAGACCTAAATAACACATGGAATGGTATGATAGGAAAATTTATGAGAATTGTATAGGTGAAGCAAGGGATAAATGACACACCCAAAGGTTTTAAAAATCAAATAATTTAGTTTTTATTTAAACAATAATTGGTTGAGTGATTTATGTTGAGAACAACATTAAGTAAAACATTTATTAGTATATTACTTTCTTCTAATACAAAATTCCACAATTGTTTTGGTAATTTAGCATGAGCTAAGAGGGTAAGAGTTGTATTAACTAGATGGTGCGTTTTAAATTAGATACTAAATTTTAATTTCTTAATTTTTAGTAATTGAACATTAATTTAGTTGTACAAGGAGGGGTTAGGACTATTTCACATTAAAATTGATGATGTATTATTTAGAAATGGAATATGTAAGGTATGTTCACCATGCTATCCACACATAGACACACACATAGTTGAAAATATAAAAATAGATAGTGACAAATATCAATGATATGGAAGTTATGTAGCAATATTTTAAAATCTAAAAATTCTTTTAAAATTCTTTCTCTTAAAAGGTTAAATTCTTCTCATTTACTTTCTACCTAACATAATTTCTTTACCATATTATTATTAAATATAAGAATGGAGAGAGAAAGACCCTAGTGCTAAAGCTAAAATTAATTTTGATTCATTACCCATCATCTCCTTAAACCTAAAATCAATTTATGATTCATTATCCATCATCCCCTTAAACTTGAAAGTAGTTATATTTCACTAGCTATTGTTGCCTATAAGGTACACTAGTGATGTGTCACTTTCCCTTTCAAACTATCAACTTTCCAAAAGTACAAGTCAAGTAAGAGCTACACAAGCCATGTAAAACATTGCCCCTCAAAATACTTAGCCAAAAATGACTTCCAAAGGACTACATAAGTCATGTAAGGGCTACATAAGTCGTATCAGGGCTACATGAGTTATATCAAACACTGCCCCTCATAATATTTGGCCAAAAATGCTACTTATACCAATTTAGCTCTTTACCCTATATGCAGGATAAAGTTATAATATTATGTCATTAGCTTACATAAAAATACAAGATAAATTCTTTTATTTTTATATGAATAAAATTATAAAGTTAAATCTATAGTTTCCATATTACTTTTCCTTTGCTTTGGTTTAATGTTGATTCTTAGTTTGGACTTGATTGTGAAGACTATGATTGAAATCTTCATTGTTCTTTAGTCCTTATGTAGGCCCTTGAAACTTTTGGAAAGTTGATTTTTGAAGGAAAAACGAGACACATGACTCATGTAGCTTATGCACAACTTATGAACCTTATGGGCAACAATAGCTAGCAAAATATAACTACTTTTAAGTTTAGGAGGATGATGGATAATGGATCAAAAATTGATCTTAGGTTTAGTGAGATGATGGGTAATGAATCATAATTGATTTTAGCTTTAAGACTAAGGTTTTTCTTTTTCCATTCTCATATTCAGTACCAATATAGGAAAGAAATTAGGTTAGGTAGAAAGCAAATAAGAAGAATTTAAGATTTTAAGAAAAAGAATTTTAAAATAATTTTTAGATTTTATAATTTGATTACTACATGGTTTCTAATCAATAACACATATTGCCACATGTTCTAATATTTTACCTATGTACATTTATATATGGGATGACATGATAAATATACCTAGCATATTCCACTTCTGAATAACACGTCATTAATTTTAATTAGAAATTGTCCTAATCCCCTCTTTGTACAACTAAATTAATATCCAATTACCAAAAATCAAGAAATTAAAATTTAGTATCCAATTTGAAATGAAGTCTAAATTTAGTAGCCTCTAATGTTTTTTACCCCATAACAATGGGAAGTGAGGTGGTTATCAAGCTATACTTTTAACCCGAGTTGGATGCAATTTAACACACCACTCATGTTAATGTCACTCTTTGTATTGGATGTGTACATGTTCTATAACTATCAACTTCAAGTACTTAAGTGATCAAAGTAAGAATTCAAGTATGCAAGTGATAAAGGTAGAAAAGTTCAAAGGCATAAATATGCATTATATTGGAAACATAAAACTATTTTTAAGTCTTACCTAATAGTTTGAGTTTTTCGGTTGAATAATTCATTGATATGGTATTAAAGTTTCTATGATTGAAAGCTATACAATTATGAAAACCTTATTTATCAAATAAAATATTATAAGATAAATGTATGCATGTGCATATTCATACTTTAAATCCAATGAGCATTCATTTATCAAATCAAAATTTTCAAAACACATATTGATAGCATAAATAAGAAACTACGCTGTAAATCTGCTAACAACTATAATAGAAAGAACAACATTACACAATCTACATGCTGTATCATTTCTCCAATGTTAGAAATGGATTAGCGAATTAAATAAGAAATCATTGTGAAGTAGAAATGATCATTTACTAAACCGATAACATTGAAGTTTATATGTGTTGCCTAGGTAGCAACGATCACTACAATTTCCACAGTGAACTCTATACCATGAAAGCTCAAACCCAAACACCAGGTCTCTATGAATTTCAACCGAGGATAGATTCTTGTTGTAATCCTTTAACGAAAGCAAAGAAACCATCTGTATACTGCAGGAGCTGATGGAATAAGAATAATGCATACCTCCTATATTCACATAATAATAACAATATTGGTTACCAGAACCATAATATAAAGAGAAGACCCCACTGGAAAAGGGCACTTGATGAAAACAACACTCTGTGAAAGTATTTGAAAGTAGCTACTATATGCATTTTTGGAAACATGTGGCGTTTTAATGAAATAATCCGAGTATGGTTCTGGGTAAGAAAAGCCAGTTAAAGGAAAGCAAGGAATGGAGGAGTAATCAGCTTCGTCACCGCCACATCCACCAGTCAGATAGTGAAGTTATGGTAGTTGCTGGCCTTGACGAAGTATTTTCCCCCATCTAGATATAACACAGTGGAATTATTTTCACAAGACAGGTTATATCTATGGTTTCCATAATTTGTAGGATCGGTTTGAAGCCAGAAAGGGCTATGAATATCGAGGATATCACTGCATGCTGATGGGGGGAATGGTTGGTGGCTGTGGTGGTCTGGAATTGAAGGTGTAAGGCTGTAAGATATACAAAGACAAGGAGGAACCTTCCTCTAATCATGGCAGGATTGCACCAGAATATGCAAAGAGGGTGTGTTACTCATACTATTTATACAATTTTAAGAAATTTAGATGGAACGTAAAAGTAAATAAACATCCATAATAATAACTATTATTCCTTAATCAAATGTGTTAATGGATTTTTGAACATATATTCAAAGTATACCTTTTATATGAATCTTTCAATGTTAAATTTAGATTATTCGAGCCAGAGATTATAATTTTTAACACATGTTAATCTAATATAAATATCACATGAAAAGTTTGCATGATTATCCATAATTAGATTTGGATTAGATTCATGTCAATCCATTAATGATATGATAAAAATCTAATTAAGTCATGGGTTGACTTGTTTGTCAGATTTAAATAAGATTTAATAAGTTAAATAATGTGACGTTGGGTTTGACTCATTAATTCACTTTAAAATAGTGTTATTTTAGTTACAAGTTAATCAAGTCATTTCATGTCATATGAATCATTTCATGTCAAATTATTTTTTTTCAAATTCTAGGATTTGAGTTTAGATTCTTGACATGATTAAGATTTTGGATTACATTAGTATCAACTCTAACATATTATAATCACAAGTTAACGTAATTCAAATATAACCCCCAGCCCGAATTTGAGCCTTTCAAATGTAAACAAGATGTATAGAATGATAAATCATGGTCACCTTTCAAAGTTTTTGCCACATATAAAAAGAAAAGGAAGAAATTAAACTAGTCAAGGAGCTTACTTCTACCTTTAACAACTTGAGTTTGATTGATTTGGACAAAACTAAAGAGAACAAAAAAAGAATATCCCTTTGAGATGACAAATTAAAATTTACCCATAAAAAAAAAACAAGAAATAGAAATTCCAGGAAATTTTTGATATGAATAAAAGGTTAAAGGAAGCGAAAAGGATGTTTGAACTCATAATATTATATTAATTTTGAAGATAAACATCTTATTTCATATCATAATATTTCTTTTTTGTTGCATTGATTTGTTCTTATTTTATGAAGTAGACTTAAGTAAGGGTGCATTTTCATGTTAGTTATTTAAAGTAAAATGAATTATTTTGATTTGTTAAAATTTATTAATTTATTAATTTTTCTTTTATTTTTCTAATAAATAATGTATTTTATTACAAATAATTTGTGACCATCATTATTGAGATAGATTCTTGTGAGAGATTTGTAATAGATTTGTCAGTTATAAAATCCTTGTTTTTTTTATAAGGATTCTTAATGACTTGCAGGAAGCTCCATAGAGAAAATGGATTGTAGAAGTTATAAACAAGGAAAAAAAATAACTATTTCCAGAAATCACAAAGGAAGAAAACTCTTAAGCAAAAACTTGTTCCAATTGTATTTTTTCAAATGATTTTGTGCTTTTTCTTTATATTTTCGATCCTTTATATAGGATTAAAAAACATAAAATTTACATGAGAGATTAATTTCAACCTTACATGATTTAATATTTAAATAAACCACAGCTCTAATATTGATAAACTTGAACTTGTGTTCACAAGCTTCAAGTGCCAAAAGGTTCATGCATTAAGCACTGAGTATTGTTGAGACTTTGATAGAGAATTATTCCATTTCTGAAATGACCTCCAGTCCTTGATGTATCGATTTGGCCTGTCTGACTGTTTTTGCATTCATTCTTGAAGGAATTGCTGAACTAAAAGGATTAGGAGGTATAGTTAGATTGTCTTCCCCTCCTCCTCCTCCTTCCAACATATGAACCACCCTTCTCATGGATGGACGATCCACAGGGTTCCATTGAATGCACTATAGTCCCACAATTGCAAGTTTCTTTGCAATTTCAGCATCTTCCTCTTCCTCAATCTCCAACCTTAAATCTTCTCCCTCTTCCAGGAGGTTATAAATCCATTCAGGGAAGTATATTTCCCCCTCTTTTCCTTCTGTTTCCTTGAAAATCTTCCTCCCTACAACCATTTCAAGTGCCAAAACTCCGAAGCTATAAATGTCTTATTTGTACGAAATATTCCCAAAGTTCCTCGAAAAAACTTCAGGTGCTATGGAGCCAATGGTCCCTCTTGCTGTTGTCACTGACACTGCGCTTGGATCCTTGCCACACAATTTTTCCAGACCAAAATTAGAAACTTTAGGATTGAAATCTTTATCAAGCAGGATTTATGTGATTTGATATCAAAATGGAGGATACTCTGCTCACACCCTTGATAGAGATATTCAATCCCATTAGCTATCCCGACAGCAATATCTTTCTGCCTTTTCCAGCCAAGGAATTGTTTCCTGAGATCTGTTGAAGAGATGAATTTCTGAAGTGTATCGTTTGGCAAGTACTCGTAAACTAGAGCTAGTGTAAACCCATCAGCACAAAAATCGACCAAGCGAACCACATTGACTTGGTGGATTCTGCCTATAGTTCCAACTTCATTAACAAACGCTTCACCATTATTTCCTATGGAGCTATTAAGGACCTTAGCAGCCACCAGAATTTCATCAGAAAGCTTTCCTCTATAGACAATTTCGTAAGCTCCTTTGCCTAATTCATCCTGGAAATGGTTAGTGATCCTCTTGATATCAGAATAGGAATATCTGGTGGCTTTGCACGACTTATAATCATCCAAAAATTCTTCAATCTTTAACTGAAAGTCTCTTTCTATTTTATTTAAGATATAGATACGGTGGCTTCCAATTACAGCTGCTATCAGAATCTCTGAACCAAGGACAACACCTGTACAAGAAAATTATTTCCTCGTCTATAAAATTTTTTACATGATACTTCTCACAATCATTCAAATCCGGAGCTGACCAAGGATCCAACCTGTTACTACATATTTTTTGGATGTTCCTGCAAAAGAAAAGATAAAAGTTTTAGCATTAATGATCAAACAACATAGATTTTGCAACCAATATATAGATCGATCAGCAATATGCATCAATCCAACATCTTCAGTTGATAGAAACCTGCCATAGCATTCAGTTTCAGATAGAGTTATATGAACTTTCAATCTACAGTATTTTCCTTTTGCTTCACAGACTGCATAGGCTAGCTCGGACTAATTCATTCAAGCAAATATTATCCATGGAAAAGACATAATCAGTCGAAACAGATAATACATCACATCTTGGTGCAGTTCATTAGATTAGTATTGAACATGAAACTGTTAGCTTTGATATGTAGCTAAATGTTAATTAGATATTTTGTCCTCAAATTACTATGTAAGCTTTGCGTGTCTAGAAATTTGTAATAGTTTGTTTCTTGCATTGCATGTACATTGCTTAAGGACTGTTCAGTTTACATAGCTAATTTTATGTCAGTTTGCAATCATTTTCAGTTCTTGTATTTAACTAATGTTTTTGTTAATGAAAAATATATCTTCAGACTCATCATCAAAAAATCCTCTAAATACTCTTTCACTCAAATTCTTGCTCTCTTAACCTTTCTTTTGTTGTTAATAATTTTCTTCAATTGGTATCAAAGCTTCCTTTGTTCTTAAAAGGACCTGTGAAACTTCTTTAAAATGTCCACTGCAAATGGTTTTGTTATTGTTCTACCTCCAACTCTTATGGGTGAAAATTATGTTTCTTGGGCTGTGAAGATGCAATGTTATTTGTAAGCATTTGATCTTTGGGAATATGTAGAGAATGAGAGAGAGTCTGCTCCCTTGCTTAGAGATCCAACTATCAATCAGCTAAGAATCCATAATGAAGAAAAAGCAAAGAGGATTCAAGCCAAAACATGCATTCATTCAGCAGTTTCAAATGCAATTTTTGATAAAATCATCTGTAGTACAACAGCCAAAGGCATTTGGGATTATTTAAAAGAAGAATTTGAAGGCATTGACAAGACTAGAAAAATGCAAGTGCTGAATCTTAGAAGAAGGTTTGAAATGGAGAGAATCAAAGAATCAGAAAATGTAAAAGAGTTTACAGATAGGCTGATGGGGATTGTAAACAAAATTAGAGTGCTTAGTGGTGATATGCCTCAACAAAGGGTAGTTGAGAAGATCATGGCAAGCTCGCCTAAGAGATTTGAAGCCAAAATCTCATCACTTGAAGATTCCAAAGATATTACAAGAATGACCTTGCCTGAATTATTGAATGCACTTGAAGCACAAGAGCTACGAAGAATGTTCAAGGAGAATAACTCAACTGAAAGGGCATTTCTTGCTAGACAAAAAGAAGCAATATTAGCTTCTAATGACTGTTCTAGAAAAGAAGGTAGTAAATACAAGGACAAAGCTAAGAGTATCAAGATTGCAACAAAAAGAAGGAGGTTTCCTCTATGCTCTCACTATAATAAGCCCAATCATAAAGAGAAGCAATGTTGGTTTAAGCCGAATATGATCTGCAATATTTGTAATCAAAGGGGCATATTGCAAAAGTTTGCAAAAATAGGCAAAGATAACCTCAGCAAGCTCAGAATGCTCAACTTGCAGAAATTCAAACATAAAATGCAAAAGAAGGCTTATTTATGGCATCTTATGACAAAGATGTAGGTGGTAAAAGGGCTTGGCTTATTGACAGTGGTTGTACTCATCATATGGCATCAGATGAGGATTTATTTAAAATCTTGGATAAATCCTACATAATTAAAGTTAAAATTGGCAATGGAGAGAAGCTTCTTGCTCATGGAAAAGGAGTTATTTCAGTTTGTACTTTAGCAGATACTAAGTATGTTTCTAATGTTTTATTCATACCAGAGATAGATCAAAATCTTCTCAGTGTAGGCAACTACTTGAAAAGGATTATTCTATTGTTTTTAAGGATAAAGCATGTTCAACCTTTAATCCTGATGGTGTTGAATGATTCAATGCCTCAGTGAAAGCTAAAAGCTTTCCAATTGATTAGAAGAATGTTGAAATTAAGGCTCAAGCATTAACCATTACCATAGATGAGTTTGCACTATAGCATAAAAGGCTTAAACACTTTAGTTATGCTTCTCTAGATAAAATGTACAAGAGTAATATTGTGAGTAATCTACCTGCAATATAAAACATTAATGATGTATGTACAGTATGTCAAAAAGGGAAACAAGCCAGAATTCCATTTTCTAGCAATCAATGTTGGTGACCAAGTGAGAAATTATAGCTGATTCACATAGATGTTTGTGATCCCATGAGCACCCCTTCGCTGAATGGTAGTTTGTATTCTATCATCTTTATAGATGATTTCTTAAGAATATGTTAGGTGTATTTTTCCAAGAAGAAATCTCAAGTTGCTTCTATATTCTAGAAATTCAAAGCTTGGGTTGAAAGTAAAGTATCTTCTAAAATTAAGATGTTGAGATCAGATATTGGTTTAGAATACAAGTCATGTCGATTTCAAGTTTTTTGTGATCATGTTGAAATTCAGCAACAATTTACTATTATTTACTCACCTTAACAGAATGGTGTTTCTGAAAGGAAGAACAGGACCATCTTAAAAATGTTCAGATGTTTATTATTTGAAAAGGAGTTTACATATCTGCTTATCTTCTTAATTAACTTACAATAAGAACCTTAGCAGGAATGGCTCCATTTAAGAAATGGCATAGATTCAAGCCATTTATTCAGCATTTCAAAGTCTTTGGTAGCATATGCTATACTCATGTTCCTACTCAAAAAAGAGATAGGCTTGATGAAAGAGCAAAAGTGGGCATTCTGGTTAGCTATAGCAGCAATGTGAAGGGATAGATAATTTATAATCCTCTTACTGATGATGTCTTTATTTGCAGAGACATTACATTTGATGAAGAATCAAGATGAGATTGGGAAAAAGGAGGAGTTCTTGATCTCAAGAAACCTATCCTTAAAGTTTAAGAACTTCAACAACCAGATGTAACAGTTGAAGAGTTTGATGATTCTGAAATTAAGGAAGTCCAAGGTACAAGATTATTGGATAATATTTATAAAAAGTGCAATGTGAAAGTAATGGAACCAATTGATTTTAATAAGGCTGTGAAATCTCTGAGATGGAAAGAAGTGATACAAGAGGAGCTTGATATGATTCATAAGAACCAAACTTGGGTTCTTGTTGATTGGCCTCCCAACAGTAAGGTAATTGGAGTAAGATAGGTCTATAAGACTAAACTGAATAGTGATGGTTTTGTGAACAAACTAAAAGGCTAGGTTAGTAGTAAAAGGCTATGTCCAACAACTCGGAGTTGATTTTTCTGAAACATTTACATCAATGGTAAGGCATGATATAATTAAAATGTTGTTTGCTACTGCTACTTTTAATCATTGGAAAATTCATCAATTAAATGTGAAGTCAGCCTTCTTAAATGGTGTTCTAGAAGAGCAAGTCTATATTAAATAGCCTAAAAGGTTTGTGCATTCAAGAGATGAAAACAAGGTTTGTTCATTGATGATCTTTTTGTTACAAGAAATAGTCTTATTTTAATTTAGAAGTTTAAGATGCAAATGGAAGATCAATTTCATATGATTGATATTGGTTAAATGGCACACTTTCTTGGATTAGAGGTTTATCAATCTTAGTATGGAATTTTTATCAGTCAACACTTATTTGCTAAGGGGATTTTAAAGAAGTTTAAGATGGAGGAGTGTAAACCAATTGCTACTTCATTAACACCAAATACAAAGCTAAGTAAAGATGATTGTTATGCCAATGAAATAATCTACAGGAGTATTATTGGTTACTGGTTGTATTTATCAATAACACGACTAGATATAATGTTCTCAGTTAGTTTGCTCTCTAGATTTATGAATTGCCCATATGAAGTTCATTTTAAAGCAATAAAAAGAATTCTCAAATATATCAAGGCGACAATAACATTTGGAATTCTATTTCATCCTCTGATGTAGTAGATTCAAGAACCAAGCAATATGAGAAAGTGAATTTGCTTGGCTATTATAATAGTGACTAAGCTAGATCTTATGAAGATATGAAGAGCACATCTACGTACATGTTCAAATTTAATTTAGGAGTGTTTTCATGGAGCTCAAGGAAGTAGGAATTGGTAGCTCAGTCCACTATAGAGGCTAAGTATATTTCAGCTTCAGCTGCCATAAAGTAGGCCATTTGGCTTAGAAAGCTTTTATATGATCTTGCTTAACCTCAATCTAATCCAACTAAAATTTATTGTGATAATAAGGGTACTGTCCAAATTACTAAGAATCCAATTTTCCATGGGAAGAATAAGCACTTCAAAATCAAGTATCATTTTATTCGTGAAGCATAAAAGAATTCTAAAGTAGCCTTAGTATATTGGCAATCGGAGGATCATCTAGCAGAAATTCTGATAAAACCTTTATCAATATCAAGGTTTGAGCAATTAAGGGCTAAAATTGGAGTTTGTACCTTTGATTCAATTATAGCAGAAAATTAAGTCCAATGGAGGAGATTGTTAGCAAGTTAGCTTTGATATGCAGCTAAATGTTAATTAGATATTTTATCTTCAAATTACTACATAAGCTTTGCGTGTCTAGAAATTTGTAATAGTTTGTTTCTTGTGCTGCATGTACGTTGCTTAAGGACTATTCAGTTTACTTAGCTAATTTTATGTCAATTTGCAATCATTTTAGTTCTTGTATTTAATTGATGTTTTTGTTAATGAAAAATATATCTTCAAACTCATCGCCAAGAAATCCTCCAAATACTCTTTCACTCAAATTCTTTCTCTATTAACCTTTCTTTTATTGTTAGTAATTTTCTTCAGAAACTATAGGAGGGAGTAGCATAAACTTAATAATGTAGATCACCAAGACATGAAATTGTATTTTGGTAGAAATTATTTTTTGAAGAGCAGTTAAATAAGGTGAAGTTATCTGTGTCGTCGTGTCACATCAACACATATGGCATCTCTGTATGTTTGCATTTGATACATATGTCATAACTAAAGATTACTTGGTGCTTGAAATGCATGAACTGAATATGAAGCATGAATGTGATAACTTGATAATTATAATGAAAAGTGTAGTATAAATAGAGGAATTCCATACGATATGGAATTTATAGAGAAAGCATGATTTACTAGAGGCTATGTTCTTTTGGTGTTTTATATGTTTTACTTATGTTTTCTTCTTCTTTTCTTTCTTGGTTCTTCCAAAACCTAAATTTACCAGAGGCTATGATCTAAGTAAGAGGAAGCATGATTTGAAGAGTGTTGTTGTTTTCTTTTATTCCTTTTATATGTATGTCCCTTGAATTGTTTTCTTATGGCTTTGAGGAGCAAAGATTTGGTTGTGGTATGTAGAGTTGAGTTATTGAGTATATGAAGTAGAGTTGTTTGGATTATATGTGTGAAAGAAGGAATTAGAGTGAAGGATGAATCATATAACGAATTTGAAAGGTTGAAGTGTTGATTTTGATTGTATATATGATCATGTGAATCTCTATTTTGGATGGATGATTGAAATTTAGATTATGTTAAATTGATGTTTTAAGTAATTTTTAAAAGTGTTTTGATGATGTTTAAGGTATGGTAATGGGTTAGGATGATTGAAGAATCATTTAGAAGTGTTTTGGAATGAGTTTATGTGATAATACGTAAGAAAGTTTCTATCACAATCATGACATTGAAAATCACAATCGTGACAGCAACTTTCAGCATTCTATAGGTCATTTTAAAAGCAATGTTTAAAGGCCTTATCAGATGATTTTTTAGATGTGTAATATATCGTTGGAAAGCTCTTTGAGTCTAGTTTTTAATGGTTTAAGAATAATTTAATTTGAAGGTCATTTACTTAAGAAAAAGGCTTCCATAATGAGCAAAGGTCTTAGAGGACAACATGATTTTATGTTTTGGTGTAGCATTCTACTTTATATATGTTTTGATTTAAAGTTAAAAGCTATATTGGATGAGTTTTGGGGTGAATAATATATCGTTGGAAAGATATTTGAGTGTAGTTTCTAATGGTATATAGCTTGTTTTATTTTTATATCACTTACTTAGTCAAAAGTCTCATGAAAGATAGACTACTCATTGGGGATAATATGTTGGTGTTGAAAAGTAGTTAAAAAAGGATAGTATTTTGCTTATAGCTTAGGTTAGATATTATGTGAGGTTTGTGCTTTTCACTTCATGACCTTATAAAAGGGTCTTGAAATGAAGTCCCTTGGTTTAGAATGTTTATGCTTTCTACCTCAAGACCTTGTTCAAGGTCTTGATATCGTTAAATGGTATTTCTCAGTTGATTATTGAGATATTAAAGTAATGAGTTTATGTTATGAATAAAAGTAATGAGATTAAGTTATGAATGGGATTATGTGATTATTACTGTATAAAAGCATTCAAACATCATTTATGTATCATATCATGAAACATCCATACATTCAAGCATGCAAATATTATCATGACATGACAGAGAAGTTATAAGGTGGAAAAGAGAAAGGAAAAGAGATGTTACAGAAAAAGAAATGTACTAGGTCATATATTTAATGGATTCCTCAAGGAATCATATAGATACAATGGTTCTCCTACGAGAGATGAGGTTCATAGAACCCTACAGTTATATTGATGAATGGCCTCCTACGGGAGTTGAGTACCGGTACCTAGAGGGACCCAGTATGGGATTATGCATAATCATACAGAAAATAAATGAAATGTTACAGGAAAAATTAGAGGGATAATACAGAGCATGATTGCATTCTCATTTTCACAGACATACATCATCATTCATATATCATGAAAGTATAGAGGATGGAATGATGTATGTACTATATTCATGCTTAAAGAGGTACAGTATAGTATGTTATATAACGTAATAGATACATTTATCAATAGTTATTTACAGTTCTAATCCACTATGCATAGTTATGCTACAGAGGATATGAAATATGGTTCTTCAAGCTTATGCTCAAGAGTAAGAATGATCAATGCACTACAATGGTGCTTATACAGAGATGTAAACAAAGAGATGTTTAGTAAAGGAAAAGTTAATGTATTTGTTTATAATATTAGTCTTATCTTATACAGTATATATTATAAGTTACAGATATGAAAATTTACTGATGAAGAGTTATTATAAATAGTGACTTATGAATGGTACTTATTAAATAGTGATTTATGAACATGATTGAATGCTTTATGCATTATTATTAATAGCTAAAGAGAGATGCAAAAAATAGTAAGATGTGATATAGTAATGTTGCTAAATATTAGGTTGCTATGATTTGATGCTAAGGTAAAAGATATAGATATGCTACAAAGGAAATGATATATAGTTATTGAGAGCAATGTTGTATTGGAAGTATGATGTTAGTAATTGATGGTATTTATATAATGAATTGATCGGGTGTCGCTTCCGTCAAATTAAATTCCTCACCAACCACACGTTTGGAATTATAAATTTTGTAGTAGTGGAAGTAAGGGTCGAATCCCACAGAGACAGTTCAACCTCACTTAATCCTTTGCGTTGAGAAATAACTAAAATATTCAGAAAGTAATTGTAATAATAACGAAATAAATAAAACAAATAAAATAAATTGTAGAAAATCAATAAAAAGTAATCTCCCAACCAAAAGCATCAAGTATTCATTAATTGAATATGATCATTGATTCAATAATAGTCCAAAGGCAATTAGGCACTAAGCCGGTTATAGTTTGCCGAGCAAGTCTCGCACGCCCCAATCTTCCCTTACTTTGTAAAACGCCATGAAACAAACTCTATGAAACGCTTCTAATCCCAGGATAGA
>CANYBF011188073.1:0-24964 GCA_948192965.1 Dalechampia spathulata | reverse complement strand
GCCCAAAACATACCCTAAGCAACCTAAACAAACCCTGAACTGCACCTGAATGAACCGGGAATGCCCGCAAAGGCAAAGCAATGAAGAAATAGTCCGGCTCATCCCAATCAATTTGAGAGGCTCAAATTTAGGGTGCGACAGAATACAAATAAAATCAAAATCCTGAACCCAACTCTGAAGAAATTCAGGCTGCTTTCCAACACAAGAAGGCTCAGGTTTAATTTCTCGGTTCATTTTAATCACTCAATCGAGCTGGTAAAATGGATTGGGTGGCGACTCCATAGCATTTCTCGAAGCGATCTCTCTAGGTCCTACAGGTTAACCATGGTTTAAATCACTCGGGAGTAAGCACCACGGCATCTAATGCTGAACAGCGTGCAGTACTCCCACGTTCAGGATGTGCTACTCCTCACAGCCATATAGCTTTATATGTCATTTACGTGCAACCTTGCAACACCTATTCATATGATGCGCTGTGTGTTTACAATTACGCTCGCATACTTAACTGCTTAGGATAATTAATTCCAACTAAAATGGTAAAATCGATTTTAGAAATTCATAGAATATATATCCACCACCCGAACCCAATCTCTAAAGGGTTTAACTAGCACTCATGCTATGGGTCAGTTGGACCAATCCGGAAACATCCGGTGGTGACTCCCTTGTGACTCTTTTGAGTCCGTATCATTTCCTAAGGGAACCCCTTAGGAAGGCTACGCTTTCGCTCCAAGTGCGGTCCCTGGTCTGTGACTTTTACAAGCCTCGCTCTGAGCCCCGGCAGAAACTGGCGCTCACAATAGGGTAGGTAGTGGTGATGGTGCTGGCAGAGCAGATAGATAGGGTCCTGTTGGATAAGAGCCGATGGAGGCATCGGGACAGGTGCCACTAGTAATACCCTCGACAGTTATAACAGGAGAATAGGTGATGGTGCAGGTTAGTACCTTAATGTGATTATTACAGGGACAGACTGTAGCACCATCGATTGAGCAATTGAAGAGGGAGTTTGATCAATTATAGAAGACGGGTGCTACCAAGTTTACAGGGATAACAGACCCTTTAGTAGCTAAATAATGGTTAGAGTAGATCTGAAGGGTATTTCGAAAGATGGGGTGTTCAGATCAATTGAAGCTAGAGTATGTGATTTCCTTGCTTTGTAATGATGCATACAAGTGGTGGAAGATAGTTCCACATAGTTTTGACAAGCCTCCTACACTGACCTGGGAGGATTTCCAGAGAGAGTTTTGGTAGAAGTATATTCCATTTGCATATACTGATGAGAAACTATAGGAGTTTTTGGCACTACGACAGGATGACATATCTGTAGCTAATTATAAGAGGGAGTTCACCAGATTAGCTTATTATGCTATGGGGCTGTTAGCCACTGGTAGGGACCATTGTAAGTAGTTCAAGCAGGGTTTGAGACCATAGATCAGGAAGCTATTAGAGGGATTTATGTATGAGGATTTCTCTACCTTGATTGCTAGTGCCCTGAGATATGAGAAGATGCTTAAGGAGGAGGAAGACTTGATGGCCTGATAGGTTAGGAGAGTAGCTCCTTCATCTAATGGTGTCTCTAGTAGTGATAGCAAGAGGAGACGGTTCAGAGGTTCTTTTACACAGAGACTGAGAGGTGTGAGGTGACTTCTATCTCGTTCTACGCCACCTGGACAGATGATAGGGAGAGGTCAGCTAAAACTGAGACATTATGCTACTTGCGGTCAAAAGCATAGTGGAGTTTATCAGATGATGATGGGGATGGGAATCTACTACAACTGTGGTGGATGCAGACATATGATATAAGATTGTAGCATAGGCTAATACATACTGCAGCAGAAAGATTTGGCTCTGGTGTAGTTTCAAGATTAGTTGAGGGGAACAGTTCAGCATAGTCTGTTAGTAGAGGTCATGGTAGAGGCAGGGGAGCTATTAGTGATAGTGAGACATCCGTTAATCAACCTCAGGGGTCAGGTGCATCAGTCTTTTCTAAGATTGATCTACGATCAGGATATCATCAGTTGTGGGTAAAGGAGGAGAGCATCTTGAAGATAGCTTTCTGCACTTAGTATGGTCATTATGAGTTTGTAGTTATGCCTTTTAGATTAACTAATGCACTTACTACCTTTATGACATTAATGAATACTATTTTCAAACCACATCTTGATTAGTTTATAGTAGTATTCATTGATGACATATTGGTGTACTCGAGGGATGTAGAGGAACATGATAAACATCTTTGGATTGTGTTACAGACTCTTTGGGAGAAACAATTATATGTTAAACTCTTAAAATGTGATTTTGGGTTAAAGCAGGTGTCATTTCTAGGGCATATTATGTATGTGGAAGGTATAAGAGTGGATCCCAGTAAAATGGAAGTAATACTTAATTGGAAGCCACCTAGAAGTGTTACAGAGGTATGTAGTTTTCTAGGTTTAGCTAGGTATTATCATAGATTCATGAAGGGATTCTCGATGATAGCATTACCGCTCACTAAAATATTACGAAAGGACATCCCATTTGAATGGTAGAGAAGTGTCAGAAGAGTTTCGATAAGCTGAAGGAGTGTTTAATGCAAGCCCCAGTGTTGGTGTTACCTACCTCGGGTAAGGAGTATGTTATTTATAATGATGCTTCATATAATGGTTTAGGTTGTGTTTTAATGCAAGATGGTAGGGTGATAGCATATGCCTCTCAACAATTGAAGCCACATAAGAGGAATTATCCTATGCATGATTTGGAGTTAGCAGCAGTAGTGTTTGCATTGAAGATTTGGCATCATTATTTATATGGTGAGAAATGCTATATCTATACTAATCATAAGAGCTTGAAATATTTAGATATACAAAATGAGCTGAATTTGAGGCAAAGGAGATGGATGGAATTGATTCAGGTTATGATTGTGTGATTGATTACTATCTTGGGAGAGCTAACTTAGTAGCTGATGCTTTAAGTCAGAAGACTTTAGCGCACATTTATGTTACACCGTTGGAGTTGGTATGTGAGGTAAACAAGTTGAATGCTTTAATATCTTTTCAATCAAATGGTAGAATAGTGGCACAGTTGCAGATGAAGCCGCTATTAGATGAGCATATCAAAGAAGCTGCAATGAAGGATGACTTGTATGTGAGATGGCTACAACAAGCTTGGGATAATAGTAAGCCAGGGTTTGAGGTTAGTTCAAATGGATTATTGATGTATCAGGGATGTAGATGTGTGCATAATGATACAGAGTTAAAGAAAAGCATATTGAAAGTGGAGCATGAATCTCCTTACTCAATGCATCCTGGTGGTACAAAGAGTATCAAGATTTGAACAGGTATTATTGGTGAACATGCATGAAGTGGGATATTTTAGACTATGTAACTAGATGCCTTACTAGCCAAAAGGTAAAAATAGAACACTAGGTACCCACAACGTTGTTACATTCTTTATCCATTTTGGAGTGGAAATAGGAGTAGATTACTATGGATTTTATGACTGGCTTTCCATTGACGTAGAAGAAATATGATGTTATTTGGGTAATTGTTGACAGATTAACTAAGTCAACTCATTTCTTGCCAGTAAGGATGGATTACAGTTTAGATCGATTGGTGGAATTGTACATCCAGGAGATAGTGAGGTTGCATGGAGTACCATTGTCAATAGTGTCTGATCATGATCCATGATTCACTTCTAGATTCCGAGGTAGCTTGCAAAAGGCCCTTGGAACTAGGGTGAATTTTAGTACTACTTTTCACCCCCAGATTGATGGGTAGTCCAAAAGAGTTATACAAATTTTGAAGGATATGATGCGGGCTTGTGTATTGGAGTTCAAAGGTAGTTAGGATAGATATTTATCATTAATGGAGTTTGCGTATAATAATAATTATCAGACCAATATATAGATGGCTCCTTATAAAGCTTTATATTGATGAAGATGTCGAACACTTTTATGTTGGGATGAGGTAGGTGAGAGGAAATTGATTGGGCTTGATATTGTTTAACACATGAAGGAGAAGATCAAAACAGTGAAGGAAAGACTTAAGGCAGCCAATGATAGACAAAAATCATATGTAGATCTGAAGCGAAGAGGTATTGAGTATAGTGTTGATGATAAGTATTTCTGAAGGTTTCTCCTTGGAAATAGGTGATGAGATTTAGTAAGAAAGGTAAGCTGAGTCCAAGATTCATAGAACCATATAAAATAGTGGAGAGAGTAGGTCCCTTGGTGTATAGATTGGCTTTACCATCAGAGTTGGAAAAGATCCATAATGTATTTCATGTATCAATGCTTTGAAGGTATAAATATGATTCCTCGCATGTATTACCAGTGGAATCAATTGAGGTGCAACCTAATATGACTTATGATTAGGAGTCGATATATATTCTAGCCCAAGAGACAAAGCAGCTAAGGAAGAAGTAGATACTATTGGTGAAGGTCCTTTGGAGATTCCATAATAGAGATGAGATAACGTGGCAGCGTGAGGAGGATATGTGGAGACAGTACCCCCAGGCTTTTCATAAGTAAATTTTGGGACAAAATTTATTTTAAGGGGGGAGAATTGTTACAATCATAAATAGGGGGTTAGTAGGATGAGAGTATAAGTTATAACTAAAGAACTAATAGCATAATATGTAACTTGAGGAAAAATGAACTTAAGCTTATATTAAGTTACACAAGCATAATCAAGTCAAATGTGGAGACTAAATAGTACGTATTCGGGTCGAGAAGTATGGTAGAATAGAATAATATTTGGGATAGAAACTAAGTTAAATATACAAATTAAAAATATTAAAGTTAAATGTGCTTGAAAGTGGAGGATGGGTGACCTCCTCGAGAAGTTATTTTAGACGATTTAAGCTATGGAATCTTATCTGGAGTGAATTGGGGATTCTATTAAGCTATTTGGAGGTGTTCGAGATTGCAATGTAGTTAAAGATATTGAAAAGGACATAAATTGTATTAATGGAATTATTTAAGGGTAAAGTTGGAAATACGAAAAATTTGTAAGGGCAATTTTGGAAAGTCCAATTTTAAGGATTTAAGTGCTAATAATTAAAGTTGAGGGTGTCACACCTGGTATGACATGCCTCCCATAGCATAATTACCAATCTCCTCTAATAGAAGACCAATAATGACCCTCCAAGGGATGCATAACATAAAACATGAATCACAACTTGCATGCATATCATACGCAACGGATAAACTTATAACAACATCACAATCAAGCATGCAATTATCTCATTTTCATGGTTTTGATACAAAAAACTTATCATATAATATGATACTAATAGAAAAACATATCACATATAAGTACGTATAGCGGAAACATGCAATGTCACTAATATTTTACTGCCAAGGTACAAGAACAGAGTAAAAGGTTGCATGAGCCACAGAATAAGAGCTTGTCTGGTAGTCCAAGACTCTACCGTCAAACTATCTTAGGTCTCCTGCTGCCACCCCTAGTTCCTTTGATCTCTCGTGCCACTAGTGCCTACATTCATCAATTGATAAACGCTAAGTGTAAAACTTAGTGGTGCTAGTAAAACAAATAACAGGGAATATTCATATCACAATACACAATATATCATTCCATATAACTATTCACTAAGAAACATGCTCATTCAGATAAACTCCATCTAGCATCTTGTCTACAAGAAAAACTCATTCAAATATCAATATCAATATAATCCAATCATATAGTCATAGCAAGGCATTTCACATGATATTCACGTCATTTACATCATTCACATAGCACCTTTCATCATTTCATATCTGATCCTTGCATAATTATTCCATCAATGTTTATGTACGTGAATATGATGGAACATGCCTTTTTCTTTCTTTGAATGCATCATGATATTCATTCCCTCCATTCTTGTATTATAATCATAATCATGAATACCTAACATTCTCATGTATATATGTGCATATAAAGTACTGGCCTAGCCATATACCATTTTCGGTATTTTCATATCATGGTGTTCCGTTTACTTTTATCTTAGAAACACATTAACGCCACCCTTTATTTTTATTGAGCTCCCCTTTATCCTAACTGTTCACTCATTTTTCTCCTTCCTTATCCCTCCCATGCATGTGGCTCAGTACTTATACCCTATGTTTCTAGTATGCATGTGTGTTCTGCTATCTTTTCAGTAACACATTATCATATTACTTGTTTTCTTTTTTTCCTCCTTATTGCTCCAATATGCATGCCATGAAATCATTAAAATGACATGCTACATAAATCATGATTTATGTAAAAATATATAATTAATATTCTGCTTTTGAATAAAATCTCATAAACATTGTCATTTCTTGCTAAAAGACTTAACTCAATCATAATCACGTATAATCATGAAGATAAACATTTTAGCTTACCCGATGATTCATTTAAAATGAACCAACTATTAATAGCATAAGCATAAATCAGCACAAACTAACATATTTATCATACATGTTTTACCATGGGACTTCATTTCAAGACCTTAGACAAGGTCAAGAAGTGAAGAGCATAAACCAACAAAACTAGCACAAACCTGCCACTGCTTTTCCTTTGTCTATGATTCGATGAATAGGTTCTCTATCCGTATCATCACCTAATCATTATACATCATCTTTTAATATCTCAAACAATCATAATATAAATCACATGTAAGTATTTTATTTTCATGCCATAGATACATACTCATAACATAGGGATAATTATACAATCATGCATATATATATATCCCAATAAGATCATATAACCATGTTTTTAATCCTTATTAAGAAAATGAGAAAATAATTAATCATCCTTATTATTCATTAACTTTTTTATTATCATGGTAATATTCATATTTTACCTTCATTTATTAAGATAATCACATTAGCAAATAATTTAGAATAACATTCAAAAAGCATGTAACTTAATCATAACATAGTTGCCTTTTCTTACCATTTTCATTAAGTAAATGAATTCTAAAATTTATATCTTGCTATCATTAAAAATTAGACTTAAAGGCCTTTCTAAACATATATTATAAGCCCCATAATTTCTTCATTAAGTCATGCAATTAAATTATGCAATTTTACTATTTTAAATTAGCAACATTAAATTATTACATAAACCTCTTATCTTTCAGCCCCTTTTTTTATTAACCAAATGACATATAATTAAATCTAGACTAATTTTATTAGAAAGTAGACTCTCAAATCTTTGAAAAAATATATTATACATCTTCTAAGTCATTTGTTAAGGTCCTCAAAGTTAGGTTTTACCACAAGCCAGAAAACTGTCTATTTTCATGCGAGTAGTTTCGGCGTGAATTCTAATTCTTCATCTTACATGTTTAATTACCATCCTTTTTATCTTAGTTAATTAAAATTACCTTATTTATATCTAGATTATCATTTTAACAGTAGCTTAACTCATTAACATAGCCATAACAATCAATATAAGAGATCTACTTAATTACATTTGTGTATATTGATTAGATTATGCATGCAAGCTATAAAAATACATCATGCAACTACCTTAACAACTTACCATATCCACAACAGCCCTAGCCTTACTAAAATGCTTGCATGCATGTTCAAAATAAGAGGCACATATGGGGGGTTTAATCCCTAACCACATACATGTCAACCCCACTAATGAAGCATAACTCATACAAGCAAATGACTATAGACATATAACTTGAATCATCAAACACATGTTGGAACAGCCATACACAACAATATGCTTTATACCTAATGCATACATGTATTAAAACCAACAACATCTTTAACCTACCTTCCAGCAAATCATAACATATAAAATGCAAAGTTCCTTCTTTAGGCAGCAACTTAAGTGCTAAAAACCACACCCAAAAAGCAAGATCAAAGCACAACCACACAACCACACACCCTTTCTACATGCTAAAGAAGCTTCTAAGGTAACATGCAACCAAATATTAAATGATTTAGACAAGGTTTGGTAAGTTTAAAGTGGAGGCTGAATAGAAGAATGGAGAAGAGAGGAAATTACCAAAGTAAGGAGAGGAAAAATGAGTTGATTTTTCTTAAGTCTAGCTTATATATGATTAAGGTATGCTATCATGTATTAAGCCATAAACTGGCATGCAATGCTCCCTCATGAAGAACTAAACACCTCACCTTCATAAGCTTTCTTAACAAGACACCTCACCTTTCCATTTAACACCTCATTATAAGTACTCATTGCTAATAATCATGAAGGTGGTTTAACTTAACTTACAATGCACACACTCATACTAAATAAATTCCTACATGCTTAAAACGCAAGACACTCTTAATTGCCATGTTTTATATGTATTAGCTTTGAATTAATTTACATAATTTAATTAATTAATTTATTTTAAGTGTATGAATTATTTAATAAAAATTCTTAAACACATAATTTACAATAAATCATATATTTACACACCAATTTAATTCAAATTAACTATACATATCATTTAATTAAATTACTACTTGTATAATTAATTTTATACGTCGTACTTAAATTAGCACATAAATCAAGCATAATTACTATTTAATTCTAGCACCTTCAATAAATAAATAACACACACATATTCAAGTACTCACATAAATAAATCATGTATAACTTCTAGTGTGTATCGTGAGGATATGATAGAGGGATTGATTTAAGATGTTTCAAAGTTTATGGAGGAACTTGTTTGGTAAAATTAAAAGTTTGAGGGCTAAAGTGTAATTTCTCATAAATTTAAGGACTTAAGTGGTACTTTTTCCAACTTAAAGACATATATTTATTACATTTATTAAATTAAGTAAGAAATAAGAGAGGAGAGGACAGAAAAGTCAACATTTTTGAGGGGCAAAAGAAGAAGAAGGAGAAAATCATCTTACGGTAATTTCTTAACCATTTTTCATGAAATTTTTTAAAGATTTACATAGAAAAAGTAGTAATTTTCAATTCTCTATTATTTGGTATAAGTTTTACCTTAGGAAAGTTGAAGAATGAGTTGGTAGAAGTAAGTGAGAGATTAGGGATTTTTAGGGATTTTTTGATTAAGGTAGATTTAAGTTGATTTTAAGGAAGAATAAGGTAGAATAAAATGTATTTACTATGAATTAAGCTTTGGTTTGAATTAAAATGATGTAAAATGACTTTAATATTGAATGAATAATTTGGCAAAGCATGGGTTCTTTATGGAAATGTAATTTAGTTTGATTAAATGATGGTTAATGAAAGGAAATTTGTTAAAATTAATGATTATAATAAGAAATATGGAAGAATGGAAGTGAAATGATGAAAATATATGCTTGTATATTTAGTTAAAGAGGGGTATGCATATAGGTGAAGGGTTTGATGAGGAATGAATGTGTTAAGGTGTGAATTAGAATGAAAAATGATGATTTGAAGTGTTAAAAGAGAATAAATTCAAGAAAAACCAATGTTGTTTAAGAAGGACATTTTTGGCTATTATAGGTTTTTGTGGTATTTATCTTGTTTGAATGTGTATGGTAATAGACATGTGTTTTAAAGATTGAGAATGTATGATATTTGATGAATAATGTGTAAAATTTTAGGTGGATAGGATATTAAAAGAGTAAATGGTTGTATATTATGTTTAATTTGAGATTTTGTATTATATATTGTGAATTATGCTGGAATGTGAATTGGAGAAGTGGAAATGATGTTTTAAAGGAAGGGAATTGTGTTTTCTACAGATGGATTGGTAGATTTGGAAGATGTGACTTTAGGATATCTGAATTACAAATAAAACTCTGCCAAAATTTCATTAGAATTCTGTAATTTGGATAAGTAGTTAAATAAGGTGAAGAAAGGGGGTTTAAAGATGATTAATTACTTTAATATGATGAATGGAAGTGGTAAGTGGACTTTAGTTACTTTGTAGTTTTTGCAGTTGTTGAAAAAGTTAGGTTATGAAGCTTATCTTGATAATTTTGTCACATTCTATCATTTTAGCTGAAGGAGACAAGAGAAGTGAAGAAGAGAAATAGAGGGAAGTGGAAAAGAAATTCCATTAGAGGTGCGTGCACAATAAACATGTTATATATTTACTTTAAAATAATTTTATCTAAAATGGTTGTTTAATTGTTTGTTTTCTACAATCAATTACAAAATGAGTATTACTATTGCTTAAGGATTCTTTATTATGAAAAATGTGTTTTACTTGGCTATTTGATTTGTGAATTTATTCCATATGATTTTATTATATTTGATATATGATTTGATAAGAATTTTGGAAATAGATTGTATTTCATAACTGGTAACAAATAGATAATGATGAGACAGACATATGATTGTGAGATGTTCCTGATTGGATCAGAGGTTGAGATATTTGGTCCCTCTCTAATGAGAGGTGCGTAATTTATAGTATATGAACACCTAGCGATGGGATTGAGACCCATCTTCCATCTGAGTTATAGTGATTCATTGCTGTAACTTATGATCCAGACATCCCATCCAGGTTACAGGTTTCCTGTAACTTGTGACAGAGACAGAGGATGAGACAGATGATATTGATGATTTAATTATGATTGAGATTAAATGTTTGATTTATGTCTTTAATATAATATTTTATTTTATTTATACATTGTTGAACTTCATTTTATACGATGATATTGTTTCTATTATGATACACGATCACTTAATTTCTTAAAAATGTTGTTTTATTATTATATCTTTATTTATTTAACAAGAAGGGGATTTGATCTTGCTTTTAATAATATTCATTTTATATTCTTACTTTATTTTTATTTATTATGCACCACTGAGGTTATACTCAGCTTTCATTTTATTGAACGCAGATCAGAGAAGAGTTAAGCTAGGCCTAATCAAGATTTGCACCTGGCAATTCAAAGTTGTTAAAAGGGATCTCTTAGGTATCTATCATGTTATATGTATTTTTATGAAGGACGATGTAAGTATACTATTAAGACAATACCTAGAGACATCAAGTTCTATTTATATATCTATTTAGTGTTTTAGTTATATATATATGTTTTTTAAGTTAATGAAAAATCGTATGACTGGACTTTAAATACGTCATCACCTACAAAGTATTTTATGATGCAAAAATTTTATTGGATTTTATGAAACTTCTTTTTGAAAGCTTTTATTTTAGTGATAGCAAAATTTTTAAATTTTCTCGTTTTCACAATAAAAAATACGATCAAAATTTGTATATCGGTGCATTTGATTAACAATTTTAATATTACTTTTAATACTTTTAACTTATAAAAGAGGTTGAAAATTAATTTTTAACATCCCTTGTGATATGTTTAATGGATTTTAGTGTCAAATTGGAATCTGTTAAGCATATTATGATAACATGTCATGCCTTATAAGAGGGGTAAAGTATGACAAGATAACTTATAAAAACCTAATTAGGTTTTAGGTTACATAAGTTATATGCATGTGCATGTCATATGCTTCAGGCATGTGACTTGCATGTGCATGACTTAAAATCCCTCTAGAAGCACATGATCATCATGTGCACTTTGTTTTAATTCATCACACATGAATAAGTCATGTGACAATCACATATTGACTATTAATTAATTTAATTCTGTTCAATTCTATACATAACATGGATATTATACATGCCATCTTAAATCACTTGTATCTTGAGTTCTACTAATCAGATTTCAATGATCTTGGTATCAAATTGAAGATCTTTTCATGCTCTTTCAAATGAACATGAAAGATATAGGTTATCCTATAACCATAAAATATTATTTTAACAACATCCATTCATGATTATTATTCCTCTCACTTTTAGTGTGTGACCTTTTGGGTTCTTGATATATTGGCAACATATGAGCATATTATTAAAATTCATTTAATAACATCATATGTAAATCAAGAGCAATGTCTATTCTTACATCATGACTACCCAAACATGAAGAGGTCATTAATTTAACTATAACCCTTCCATATCAGATTCCATGCAATAAACTCCTTTCACCATCCGCTATCTTATCTAGGTTTGAGTATGGATTAATGTCAACTCAATGCATAATCAAGTGTGTTAGATCATGCCTTAAAGATGTTTCATGTACCATAATCTTTATTCCTAAAATACCTTTATGAAACTCATTCATCAATAGGCATTCTACTCTTGCCAGAGATTCTTGAATAAAGAATATTGTATGAATCAATGAGATTAAACCTCTACATTTAATCTGGGGTGGTGAATCCTTTATTGATAAATAAATACCTTCAACAACTTCACATTATATCCAACCTCCAAGTTATGAATACCTCTTAAGGAGGAATAAAACATAGTAGTCAAAACATAGTGATCTTTAATTAAAATAACCTTGTTATCTCAAGTCTTCAAGATACTTGCATTACTAATATGAGTGAGATATATTTCACAGATATAGATTAATCATCCATATGAAATCTCACTGGTAAGGTCTCTAATGAGTCAGTCCCAAACTGCTCATCCACATGTTCACTTTAGATAACTCTTATCATGATGAATGAGAATCATCCCATAAGAAAGTATAACATGTGTTGATCTTAATTGCATTAATAATATCCATTCTTATTAATACATTGATCAAGGATAATTTAGATATTAAACATTTGCATATAATAAGAATCTCATTTCACAAACTCTTTATGAATTGCTTTATACTGTTCCAATATCTTAGAATTCATTACCTAGTTAATAACTTTTCAAGCAAATTGAATAATGAATAATGCCTTTTATTGATAAATCATTCAATATTAAATTACAATAAAACATGATACTTTAGAGTATACACTAACAAACTCCCACTTGCACTAAAGCCAATCATACATAAACTTGAATCCCATGGGAGTTACATGTTTGTCGTACTTGGTTTGTGTCAATGTCTTAGTGAGAGGGTTCACCATGTTCTGGTCTATGGGAACTCTGTTAACCTCTACTTATCCTCTACCAATGATCTCTCTAATCAAATGGTATCTCTTAAGCTCATGTTTACTCTTCTAGTGAGACCTAGGCTCCTTTGCTTAGGCTATTGCTCCATTATTATCACATACTAGAGGAATAGCTTCTACACTATAGGGAACCATACCAAGTTCATGAATGAACTTCCTTATCCATATGGCCTCCTTTTCTATGTCTGATATAGCTATGTACTCTGCCTCTATCGTAGAATCTGTTATGGTCTCTTATTTAGAACTCTTCCCAGCAACTCCACCACCATTAATCATGAACATATAACCTGATTGAGATTTACAATCATCTTTATCAGATTGGAAACTGGCATCTGTATACCAGTTAATTGTAAATCCCCTTCTCCATATACTAAGAACATATCCTTAGTTCTTCTCAAGTACTTAAGGATATTCTTGACAGTCGACCAGTGTTCCTCTCCATAACTGGATTAGAACCTACTTGTGACACTTAAAGAGAATGCTACATCTGGTCTAGTATATAACATAGCATACATGATTGATCCAATTGCTGATGCATATGGAATCTTAGTCATGCGATCTTTCTCATCTTGTGTCTTAGGACACCATGCTTTAGAAGGATGTTTCCCATGTACCAGAGGAATATAACCCTTCTTTGGAAGATCCATACTAAAACTTTTTAGTACCTTATCTATGTAAATAGATTGTAAAAGAACAATAAGCCTTCTTGATCTATCTCTATAGATCCTTATACTTAAAATATAAGCAGCTTCTCCAAGATCTTTTCATGGAGAATTATTTGGATAACCAAACTTTAACACTCTGCAAAAATGAAACATCATTTCCAGTGAGTAATATATCATCTACATATAACACAAGGAAAGTAATTGCACTCCTACTATCCTTCTTGTAAACACATGGTTCATCAATATTTGAATGAAGCCAAATTCTTTAACCACTTCATCAAAATGTATGTTCCAACTCCTTAATGCTTGTTTTAATCCATAAATGGATCTTTAAAGTTTGCATACCTTATTGTCATCATTAGATGTAAAACCATCAAGTTATGTCATATATACCTCCTTAAGTAGATATCCATTAACGAAAGCTGTCTTCACATCCATTTGCCATATCTTATAATCATAATGAGCAGCAATAGCAAGTAAGATTCTTATGGATTTAAGCATAGCTACTGGTGAGAAAGTTTTATCATAATCAATTCCTTATTTTTGATGATAACTTTTCTACAAAGTGAGCTTTATAGGTAACCACATTACCATCCATATCTGTCTTCTTTTTGAAGACCCACTTGCACCCAATGGGCTTAATCCCCTAAGGTGGATCAACCAGAGTCCACACCTGGTTCTCTGATATGGAATCCATTTCAGACTTCATGGCCTTAAACCATAAGTCACATTCTAAACTTTTTAAAACTTCATCATAGTCTGTGGGCTCATCATTCTCAACTAATAAGACTTTCTTATTCTTATGAATAAGGAATCCATACCTCTTAAGCATAGTTCTTATTCTGGTTGAGCATCTGGGAGGTTATGCTTCCATAGGTTTTGATTTTGCATCAGTAGGATCAATTGATTGATTTACTTCATCAAGATTAATCATACTCCCACTGTCTCCTTTTAGAAGAAATTCTTTCTCTAAGAAAATATCATGTTTGAAATAATCACCTTTTATTCCAAAGGAAGATAGAAGTAATATCTAATGGTTTCCCTAAGATATCCTACAAAATAGCATTTTTTAGACTTTGCCTCAAGCTTGTATGGCATTGTCCTCTTAACATAAGTAGGACAACCCCATACCTTTAAATAAGATAAGATAGGTTTCTTATTATACCATATCTCATATGGTATAACCTCAACCGATTTAGATGAAACTCTGTTCAAAACATGAACAACAGTGTCTAGTGTATAGCCCCAAAATGATTTGGGTAATTCTACAAGGCTCATCATAGAGTAAACCATATCTAATAAAGTTTGATTCCTCCTTTCTAATACACTATTATGTTGAGGTGTATAAGGAGGTGTCCATCAAGATAAAATCTCATTATCTTTAAGATATTCAAGAAACTCTTGGATTAGGTATTCACCACCTTGATTTGAATGAAGAGTTTTAATAGTCTTGCCAAATTTTTTCTCTGCTTCATTTATAAATTCTTTGAACTTCTCAAAGGCTTTAAATTTATGCTTCATTAAGTACAAACATCCATATCTCAAATAATCATCTATGAATGTAATGAAGTAGTTGTATCCACCTCTAGCATGTATGGACATAGGACCATATACATCTGAATGTATGAGTTCTAGTACCTCTTTAGCTCTTTCACCTTTTTCTTTAAAAGATGATTTTGTCATCTTGCCTAATAAACAAGACTCACATGTTTCATAAGATTCACAATCAAATGAACCAAAGTTACCTAATTTATGCAACTTAGACATGCGAGTGTTGTTTATATAACCAAGATGATAATGCCATAGAAAGAGTGGATTAAGAGTATCAACTTTGATTTTCTTATTTGAACATTGCAAATGAGGTTTGAATTATTTAGTATATATATTCCATTCTTAACATTTACAAAATAATAGAACATACCATCTTTAAACATTGAACAACCATTATTGTTAATGGAAAAATTAAATCCTTGTTCAACAATACAAGATACTGAAATAAGGTTCTTATTTAAACTTGGAACAAAATAAAAATTATTGAGTTCTAGTTTTAAACTAGAAGCTAAGTACAAAATATAGGTTCCTACTTCTAATGCAGCAACTCGTGCTCCATTAGCCACCCTGATATCTGCATTATTCCTACTTAGCCTCCTCCTATTGACCAACCCCTACAAATTATTACAAATGTGAGATGCACAACTAGTATCTAATATCCAACTCTTGTTATTAGAAACAGCACTAGAGTTAACCTCAATCATAAATATACCTAAAGAAGAAGCTCGATTCTTCTTTACCAGCTCTAGGTATGCCTTGTAGTTTCTTTTCCAATGCCCATCCTTATTATAATGGAAGTAAATGCCCTTAAGGGGTTTTTCTGTAGCTTTCCTACCCATACCTCCTTTGGTCTTTAAGGTTGGCTTCTTGCCCTTCTTCTTGGCTGTGCCCTTCTTCTTGGCAGGCGTAGAAGAACTAAATACCAGTACTACTTTAGCACTCTTTTATTGGAATCCTGAGCATATTTCAACAAATTAATAAGCTTAAGAAAGGTAGTTTCTTCCTTATTCATTTGATAATCAAACATAAATTATGCATAACTACCAGGTAATGATTGCATAATAAAGTCAATAGCCAACTCCTGTTTTAGTCCAAAACCAAGATCCTCTAGCCTCTGAATGTAGCCATGCATCTTAATGCCATGAAGGACTACTGATGACCCTTCTACCATCTTGCACCTAAAGAGTGCCTTTGAGAATTCAAATCTCTCAATCCTTGCTTTTTCCTTAAAAAAGCATTTTGAGATAAGTGGCTATAGTATAAGATTTCATAGTCTCGCACTGCTTTTGAAGGTCATTCTCCATAGCTCCCAACATAATGCTACTGGCCATCTCATTCTCTTCCTTAAACTTATTATAAGCATCTCTGACTTCTTTGGAATAGTTTATTACAAGTTTGCATGGATAAGCTTGATCTAATACATGGGCTATCTGTTCACCTCTTAAAACTATTTTGATTTGGTGAATCTAGTCAATGTAGTTGGATCCATTTGGTTTATGTTCAAGAATTCCGCGAAGATCAACTTTTCTTGACATTTTAGAAAAATCTAGAGAAAAGGAGAAATAGTGTGTCATTTAAAACATTATGTATTTAAAAACATAATAAGGTATTTTATTAATTTTTATCTCCCACTATTTTATTTTGAACCAATAGCCCCCAACTAATAATTCGAGAAGGTCACGCTTTGCCTTCCTTAGTAGGTCAGTATCCAATGACCATTAAGCCCAATCTTGAGTATGCTCAACAAACTGGAACTTAATGTCAATAGGTAGACAACTCTCATATCAATCATATCTCTCTATGACTATTGAATCATTAGGTTATCAAATTTTCTTGATATTTATGTTATCTTATATAACACAATTCTCCAATCCAGCTTATAAAACATTTTACCTTGGGTATGCCTAACAAATAAAACATTTTATTTAAATCCAACCCATTTCTTAAAACTTGGATATACCTTATGTGAAATGAGCTTAAGTATGCCTAATAACCTGAATGAAAAGAAGCTCTCCACCCTTATCTAAGAAAATGGAAGGCCTTAGATTTATATTCCATTGAGGGATTTATTTCCTTTTATATCATTTAAAACATTCAAGGCGGGTATGTGCAATTGGTGCACCATGCATGGTCCTAGCTATGCATGCTATGGCATGCTCATGTAACTCATACATACATAATTATAATAATTTTATAATATGATGATTATGGGATTTTAAGTCTAAGGTCAAACTTAGGTTATGCATAATTTTACAAACCCCAAAAATTTGAAATAAGACTATTCTATTACAAATTTGGTCTTGGAGTTTCCTCTTTTGGCCACATCTTGCTCCTTCGCTTCTTTTGCCTCCTTTTGTATCTCCTTTACAACCTATGTAATCTAATTACAAATTTCAATAGTAGAAACCCTAAGTTACATTTAGGGGGAGTAGATAAGAAGAGAAGTACAAAAGAATTTAAGGAAAAGGCAGGACTCGTAGGTCCTATTTACCAAAAATTATAAAATGATGCGTATGCTCAATCATATTGGACTAAGTCCATAATCACCATCATGCCATATATTCATCCATCCATACATTCAAAAATGTTTAAATGAATAATCTTCTCATAATGTCATTTCGGTTTTTCGATTTTAAAATTCAAACAAAGTTTGCCTTTTAAAATAGTTATTGGGCTTGCATTTGAAAACATATAGTTTTGCATGTTTTGAATTCTATTTAAATAAATTATTTATTAAATTAAATAATCATCCAAATAGTAATATATTAATTATTTAATCACACTTTAAATATTAATATATCACTTAGAATTCAAAATAGAAGTCAAAACTAATAAGAATCCTTATCATGCTCAAATTGCTCCTTTTAAGAGTTTTAGTTCAAATAAAATACTTATTAATCTCCAAATTAATAAAATTTCATTTTTAAAACCTTTAATGTGTCTAAAACATCAAAATACAAGAATTCATAGAAAAATATGAGCAATTGTGTTGAAAAAGCTGAATATACCACAGATGGATTTTTTTATGCACATATGAACATGAATTCCACAAAATCACATCCAAATCAAATCATAATTCATTCAAAATGCTCCATCTTCAAGTTAACACATTAAATAATTGATTCATTACATTTTCAATAATTAACATGCAATAATCAAGCAAGAACATTAAGAATAACACAATAAATCCATTCAACCTTATTAATAAGAGCATATGCAACATACGAATTTTTATCTCATAAAATTTCCACATATGTATTTAATTTTATTTTTGATAGAAACAAATTTAATTCAATGAAGAATAAGTGGTTAAATTTTCAAATCCAAATTTGAACAATAACCTATTTGAAATTGAAAAATTCCGTAAGCCATAATCATAGTGACAAATCAAATTCTTATGTATTCTATGCATAGATTGCAACACCAAATCACTCTGATACTATTGTTGGTTTATGAAAACATGTTTATTAGTGGAAGATATAATTAAAAACTTTTAAAAACATATTTTTCATAAGATCTAGCAATTCCATTCATAGAACATATCAATTATGGAGAAGATTATCGAAGAAGAGATTGAAAAACTTACTTTTATGTAGATCTCCTTCTTTCTTGTCCTTCTAAAAAGTTGTAGTAAACTTTTCAATCCCTAAGGTAGAGAATCTCCAAACTATCCACACAAGCAATGGAATGATTAGTAATCAATATTATAAGTTTTGTTTAGAGAAAGATGAATTTAGTTTCTTTTTATTGATCTTCTATCAAAAATCTGAATTAATCTTCTTGTTCTTGAGCTTTTAATTGCTTGGAACCAATGAAGTAACGAGGTAGCTAAAATTCCTTGTTCTATAACCCTAAAAGTTATGTCAGACGACTTATAAAAATCTAATTAGGTTTTAGGTTACTTAAGTCATATGCATGTGCATATCACATGCTTCAGACATGTAACTTGCATGTGCATGACTTAAAATCCCTCCAAAAGCACATAATAATCATGTGTACTTCCTTTTAATTCATGACACATGAATAAGTCATGTAATAATAATGTATTGACTATTAATTAATTTAATTCTATCTAAATCCGCATATACCATGCATGTAGAACATGTCATCTTAAATCACTTGTATATTGAGTTCTACTCATCAGATTTAAGTGATCTTAGTATCAAATCAAAGCTCTTCTCATGCTATTGCAAATAAACATGAAAGATCCAGGTTATCTTATAACCACAAAATATTATTTCATCAACATCCATTCATGATTATCATTCCTCTTACTTTTAGTGTGCAACCTTTTGGGTTATTGATATGTTGGCAACATATGAACATATTATTAAACTTCATTTAATAACATCATATGTGAATCAAGAGCAGTGTCTAGTCACACATAATGACTACCCAAATGTCAAAAGGTCATTAGTTTAACTACAACTCTTCCATATTAGATTCCATGCAATAAACTCCTTTCACCATCCACTATCTTATCTAGGTTTGAGTATGGATTAATGTTAACTCAATGCATAATCAAGTGTGTTAGATCATGCCTTAAATTTGATGTTTCATGTACTATAATCTTTATTCCCAAAATGCCTTTATGAAATTCATTCATCAATAGGCATTCTACTCTTACTAGAGATTCCTAAATAAAGAATATTACATGAATCAATGAGATAAAACCCCTACATTTAATCTAGGGTAGTGAATCCTGTATTGATAAATAAATACCTTTAACTACTTGACACTATATCCAACCTTCAAGCTATGAATACCTGCTAAGGAGGAATAAAACATAGGAGTCAAAAAATAATGATTAATAATTAAGATAACTTTTTTATCTGAAGTCTTAAGGATACTTGCACTAGTGATATGAGTGAGATATATTTCACAGACATAGATTAATCATCCATATGAAATCTCACTGGCAAGGTCTCTAATGAGTCAGTCCTAAACTGCTCATCCACATGTTCACTTTAAACAAATCTTAGCATGATGAATGAGAATCATCCCATAAGGAAGTATAACATGTGTTGATCTTAACCGCATTAATAATATCCATTCTTATTAATACATTGATTAGAGATAATTTAGATATTGAACATTTGCATATAATAAGAATCTCATTTCATAAAGTCTTTATGAATTCCTTTGTATTGTTCCAATATCTTAGAATTCATTATATAGTTAATAATCTTTCAAGCAAATTAAATAATGAATAATACCTTATATTGATAAATTGTTCAATATTAAATTACAATAAAACATGATGCTTTAGAACATACACTAACAAATTCATGACCACTTAACCAACCTTAGAAATAATCATGTTATCATAATGTACACAGTTAGATAGGGACCACTCAACCTACCTCATAAATCTCATCACTCATCATTATCTCCATAACTCCATATGAATATAATGCATTTGAATGCATGAACAACCTAGTGTTGGTAGCATGATGCATGATCATAATAATTCTACATTAATCTTAATCATACCAACTTGTATGTAATCATAGAATACAAACATTAGGTGAATTAATCCATATATTAATTCATATCATAATCATATACTATATATTCAAAATTGAGAATGTTAATTCAAGGGATTCAATTTCCCCTTTATTTATCATTATAGATAACTAAATCCTAAGCATACACATATCATAATATATGTATCAATCTCCATTGACTATGCACTTATGAATAAATAATCATGATCACCAATAAGAAACATTAATCTATATTGATATATCAAACCAACATGCTCATTAAATGTTTATAACCTTTCACAATTATATTGAGTATTGAGTATTGAATAACTAATCTATTGAGTATTTTTATCATTTTCATCCTAATATAGCCACTAAATAACTAGCAAATGTTAATTTAACCATTAATCAATAACTCAATTATCTTTAAATATGTTTTTTTATTACCTATCAATCTTATTTTATAATTCAATGATTATTGAGTATAAGTTTAATTTATGCTAGTCACTTGTTAATTTAACATTATGGCTTCCCACAATTGTATAGTTACAATCATAATGTTTACGAGTACAAAACTATTTTCTCCTTGCCTTTGTTTATCTATAAAGTAGGTATAGTGATTCTTTTATCTTTCATACATTTTATAAATAGATTTTATATTGTATAAACCAAATGAGTTACATAACCATGTTAATTTATAACACAACTTAATATGCAATTTAAGAATCACATTTCATATAATTTTCATATTTACATTTTATTATTCAATCAAATTTAATTTTAAATGATGACCAATCATTTTCATTTAAGGCCCTACTTTTAAATGTATTTACTATTAAATTTTATGTATGCATGTCTAACCATCATCACCAATATTTTATAATTTTTTTGTATGGTCATATACTTAGTCAACCTTTATAGATTCAAGTATCTTGAGGTGAAGTCACCTATTTATTTTTGTTTATACTTGTCAAATTTCTTAATATTTGTGTAAACTTTGTATTTAGTTTAGGTACATTTTTTTCTAATGGATCACACTTTTCAACATCAATTGTTTCTCTCATGTTAATGATTACAATATTGTAAATGGGGCTTTCAGGCTTTCATTGCAATATGGAGTGAGTCTAGTGATAGATGGTATCAAGGGCCTATTTGGAATGAAAAGCGAACTTCTTGAGGGCTCCCTTGAGGAATGATACATACTTAGAAGAGGTTACAATTGGAGTTGTCACTTGGATGTGTTGACCCTGACTTTTCACCATTGTATAATTTTGGGTTTTTATTGATTCGGCTAGGATTTAGTCTCTGGTATCGACCCTGATTATACACATAGGCCTTTGTGTCTTCCTCTGTGTATTCTGGTGCACAGAACGCCTTAAAACTGGTGGGGCCCACCATGGCGCCTGACGGGACCCACTACTTATTCTGAGTGTTCTGTACATACAGGACACACTTCATTGTCGCCTACATAGGGCAAAACATTTGTAATGCAAAGTATTGCATTTTTGGCCCTGGGTACTATTCACCATGGATAGTGCACAAGCGGGGCCCGCAACCCCTAATAACCCATTCTGTGTATTATAGACTTACAGAATACATCTTCCAGTTGCCTCACGCGAGGCACAGCGCTGGGCACCGCAAATGCCATCTTCTAGGCCCATTACGCTGTGGAGCCCACCTAAGACACCAGTGGGACCTGCTGCCCCCACTGCTTATTCTGTGTATTCTAGACTTACAAAATACATCTTCTAGTTGCCTCATGCGAGGCACAGTGCTTGGCACAACAAATGCCATCTTCTGGGCCCATTACGTTGTGGAGCCCACCTAAGACACCAGTGGGACCCGCTACCCCTACTGCTTATTCTGTGTATTCTGTACTTACAGAACACCTTTTCCAGTTGCCTTACACAAGGCACAGCGCTTAGCATCGTAAATGTCATCTTTTGCGCCCATTACATTGTGGGGCCCACCTAGGACACTAGTAGGACCCACAGCTTCTACTAATCTATTCTGTGTATTCTGTACTTACAGAATACATTCCACATCTGCCTACGCATGGTAGGATACATAGAATGCAAAATATTGCATTTTGAATCTAGGTCACTATTCACTATGAATAGTATGCAGGTGGGGCCCGCTTTCCCCAGTTAGCCTATTTCGTGTATTCTGTACTTACAGAATACATTCCACTGCTGCCTTACGCAAGGCATACCCCGCGACATCCCGAATGCCACATTTCTAGGCTCACCGCACTGTGGAGCCCGCTAAACACTAGTGAGGCCCACTTCCCACTATAGTCCTTTTTGATGCATTATGTACGCAGAGAATACATCCAACCTGCTGCCTTACTTAAGGCAAAACACTTGGCATGCTATTCGCCACTTTCCAGGCCCTTTTGCTCTGCGGGGCCTACAAGGGTACTATTCATCATGAATAGTACCCAGATGGGCCCACCGCCTTAATTCATCAATTTGAGTGTTCTTGATGCATAGAACACATTTCTGCTGATACCCACGCAAGAAACAACCTTCTGGCATGCCAAATGCCATTTTGGGCCGAAACTAGGTCGCAAACCATAAATTGGGCTCATTAGCCAAAACTCGGTTGACATATGGTGCGCATCCGGTTTTGCCCGTATTGAGCGAAGCGAATTGCGATGTGTGTAACACATCACACGATGCGCTACGCACATTGCATAGTAACTTTATAAAAAGACGTTTGGTTGGGAGCCTTCTCGGGACTGAATTTGGAAAAACTTTCTTCTACAAAGTTGTTCCTTACGTCAAATAACGCTTATATGTTTCAGGGCGCATCTCGAAAGCAACCACAGTGGGCCCCACGCATCGGGATAAAAGTGATGTGTTGCGCGCATCACATGATGTGCGCAGTACATTAACAATGTGTGGCGAACATCTCTTCAAATCTAGGCCAAAATTATAAAATTGCCACGCCCAAAAATTGCTCTATAAATATAGAGCTAGGGGTCTGAAGAAAGGATCCTGAAAATTGCATAAAAGGTAAGCCAAACCTCTACTAAAATCATTTCATAATTAATTAGGCCCCTAATTAATTAAGTCATTTGGATTTAGTGACAAAATTGGTTAGTTTAGGCTCCCTAAACACATAATCAAGCAAGATCAAGAAGAAAATATGACCGAAATAAGGTAAATTTCCCGTTTTCTTCAATTTTCTTCATTCTGTCACTATTCTGTGGGGGATGTGATGCACACATCACCTCATGTGCACCACACATAGGCTATGTGTGGTGCACATGGGGTAATGTGCTGCACACATCACCCCAGAATTTTAAAGAAAATGCCATTTTTCTCCCATTTTTCATCCGATCTGGCCATTTTAGGGTCATTCAAGGCCTTTTCATGCCTTGGGTGCCCTAGATCTGCCTTAAAACTTACTGAATCTAAAATAATTTTAACTTTAAAATTGTTTTTCTTGATTTGGATGCAAATCCACGAGCAAAAACCTGGTTTTCGGTCCGATCTACCTAGATCGGGGTCGGATGTAGGGTTTCTGCTGAAAAATTTTTAATTTTTCTTTGGTTTTCTTTGCCAAGTGCACCACATATTGCCCTTGTGCGCCACACATAGTCAATGTGTGGTGCACATTGGCTTTGGTTTTCATAGAAAAACCCAGTTTTCGCCCGAACCACTTCCGAACCGCTTCGATTTTGAATTTTCCAGTGACTCCAGTAGCTTTCCCGTGCACTTGGGGTTCTGGATTTATCATAAATCATCCAGATCTACTTGATTTTAGCCTTAAAATTAATTGTTTCAATTAATTTCTTAATTAATGTTTGGTTTGATGAATCGGAGGCCGATTCGTGCTCAAAATGAGGTATTGTCTTCATTAAAGTTGCTGGGTTTTGTCTGAAGTTTATTTCTGTACTGATAGATTTAATTTTCTTGCAAATCGGTCTCTAATGTGTGCCACATATCATGGGATGTGCGCCACACACAGTCAATGTGTGGCGCACATCACGTGATGCACAGCGCACATCCCTCGCGAATTTTCCAGAAAACTATATTTTGGGCCATATTTTGGTCGTATTTTGATGTATCCAGTGGCATTTGAGTTTCACAGTCGCTCAAGTATTCTGGAAAAGTCATAAATTAATTTTTATAATTAATTTTGGCCTCAAAATTAATTTTTACGATAAAATGCAATTTTTACTTGTATAAATGCGGTTTTTGATAGGATTGGTTTGTAATTGGTCGTAGGGCTATCTCCAGTAATTTTTGTGTGATAATAGTCCTCCTAATTAATTTTTCCATGATCAAATAAAATAATTTTGCTTAAAATAATTTTTGTTAAAATTAATTTTCACGATCCGGCTCGTGTTTATTAT
>CANYBF011187804.1:0-25360 GCA_948192965.1 Dalechampia spathulata | reverse complement strand
GAATACTTGATGCTTTCGGTTGGGAGAATTACTTTTTATTGATTTTCTCCAATTTATTTTATTTGTTTTATTTGTTTCATTTATTACAATTACTTTCCAACTCATCTTGTTTATTCTTAAATGCAAAGGATTAAGTGAGGTGAAACCATCTTTGTGGGATTCGACCCTTACTTCCACTACTGTAAAATTTATAATTCCAAACGTGAGGCTAAGTAAGGAATTAATTTGATGGAAGCGACACCCGATCAAATTTTGGCACTGTTACCGGGGACGGTGATTTACATTTTCTTAATTCTTTATGTATGAATCGATCTTCTATAGGTAATCTTAGCTTTGACAAAGAAATCGAGAAAATCGTAAAAAGATTGAGGAAAGAGGTGAAACTTAGAAAATCTGCCTCAGTCTCGGAGAGTTCTTGTGCCCACAACAAAACAGCCAGTGACAATTTTGATAGCGAGAGCTATAGCAAAGCTGTTATGGCCATAAACAATGAGCAGACTCTCAGACAAATGGCCTCTGCGCCCATAGATTAGTCCCACTTTGTATCACTTATGAGGACATAACAGGGCCCCTCGAACTCAAACCTGGACTCATACAACTACTACATACTTTTAAGGGCCTGCAGAATGAAGATCCATACAAACACTTGAAGGAATTTCACATTGTTTGCACAGGTATGAAGCCGCAAGGAATGAACCTCGAACATATTAAACTTAGAGCTTTTCCCTTTTCTCTTGCAGATGCTTCCAAAGATTGGCTCTATTACGTGCCCTCAGGAACTGTCACAACATGGAACCAGATTATTTCTGGACAAATTCTTTCCAACGAAAAGAGCTGCCCAAATCAGGTGAGATATATGTTCCATTCGGCAGAAAGACATGGAAAATCTTCATGACTATTGGGAATGTTTCAAAAGAATGTGCGCATCGTGCCCACAACATGAGATCACAGAGCAGAACCTGATACAATATTTTTATGAAGGATTATTACCAATAGAAAGGAAGATGATGGATGCTGCGAGTGGAGGGGCTATAGTGAATAAAACACCTCAGGAAGCTCGAAATCTGATTGATATAATGGCTGCTAATGCTCAATCCTTTAGCACCGAAAGAGAACAGCCTAGAAAATTCCACGAGGTAAATGTTTCTAGCCTTGAAAATTAAATTAAACAGCTCACATCTGTTGTGCAGGAACTTACGACCAATATGAAACTAGCAAGAGCTTGTGGAATCTGTACCCAAACAGATCATGCGGCTGAACAATGCCCCTCAATTCAGGAGGAGGGAACCGAGGAGCAAGCGAATGCTGTTGGAGGATTTCCAGGACCACCATAGAGGAAATACGATCAGTTTTCTAAGACGTACAACCCAGGTTGGCGAGACCATCCTAACCTGCATTATGGCAATCAACAAACAAATTTCCAATACCAATCGAACCAACAAAAGCCACCAGGTATGTCTTTAGAAGATATTATGAAAAATCTGGTAACTAACGTTCATGCTTTCCAGCAGGATGTTTAGAATTCCAGCAAACCGTGACTCAAAATCAGCAAAATACAAACACAAGGATAAAAAATATAGAGAATCAGATGTCTCAAATGGCTACTATTTTGAGCAGAATTGAGTCACAAGGAAAACTTCTATCTCAGGCAGAAGTTAATCCTAGGGAGAGTGTCAATGCTGTGACACTAAGGAGTGGCCGAACACTCCCTGAAGCTGCTGGAAAAATGCTAAAATCAAACGAGGAAAAGGAGCTGGAAATCGGAAATAGCAAGGAAGGAGAAAAAGGAGAACAAAGAGAGGAAGCCAAAGATCATGAAAAGGCAATCCAGCATGCGATTAATCAATGCCCATTTCCTGAGCGATTGGAAAAGACCAAACGTGAAAAAGAGCAGAAGGAAATTTTGGAGACCTTCCGTAAAGTACATGTTAATATTCCATTGCTTGAGGCCATAAGATAGGTACCTAGGTATGCCAAATTTCTCAAAGAATTGTATACCAATAAACGGAAATTAATTGGCTTTCAACAGGTGAATATGAATAAAACTGTTTCGGCAGTAATTCAAAGGAAAGTGCCACTGAAATGCAAAGATAAGGGAGTTTTCACAATCCCTATTATGATAAGTGATATGGGCATAAGGCACACCATGTGCGATTTAGGAGCCTCAATTAACGTAAAGGATTAAGTGAGGTGAAACCGTCTCTGTGGGATTTGACCCTTACTTCCACTACTGCAAAATTTATAATTCCAAACGTGAGGCTAAGTAAGGAATTAATTTGATGGAAGTGACACCTGATCAGTACGGTCGTACATGACTTATTGGAAAGAATTTTAAGTCTTTCAAATGGCTAGTTCTCATAAGAACTTCTCATATCTTTCAATTCTAACAACTAATTTTGCAGAGCAACATCCTTTGAGCTTAGTTTTATCAATTCCAAGTAAGTTAAACTTGTATTTATGTATTAAGCTTTCAAATACTCTCATTGTTGTTTTCCCACAACTTAGGTATTAGGTTTTGTAATTGTGGGATTGGTGTGTGATTAATCCTTAGGGATTAAGTTTGTATTTGAGAGCTTGTGAGGATAATTATTGTAAAGGTTTGAGTGTAAGCCTTGAAAACACTAGGGTATCACATTCATTTATGGAATCTATTGTATAAATTGATTGAGATTTAATGTAACCCTAAGTTGAGACTTAGGAGAAAGTGGACGTAGGCAAGAGTTTGGCCGAACCAATATAAATCGCACATGTTGCTTTCCGTAAGAGGATTTTCACTACATTTGTATCTTTATACTTGAATCTCAATTCAAAATAAGACTTTTATTCAATATAAAATACCTATAAATAAAAGAAAATAAATCCATAAACCATCCATCAATTCCTTTTGAACATTATTTTTAAAATAAAAATCACTAGATTGTTGATCTATTAATTAAATGCATTACTGATTTTAATAATTATATTTAATTTTTCAAAACTCATGAATTATCCATCTTATATGATTTTTCATTATTATCATTTTTACATTGAAGATGCTTTCAACCTTAAAAGTAAAGTATAATAAAAATCAAAATATAAATACAAGAAAAAGATTAACTAGTACAATGAATTAACATTATATATTTATAAAATTTTACAAATATATATTAATAATTAAATTTAAATACATATTTTTATATTCATATAATTATTAATATATCAAAATTAAATTATCTTTATTAAAATTAAAGAGATATCTCATGAATTTATTAACTTGAACTTAATTTAATTGTTAAATAATTTTTATTTAATTTAATTTTAAATAGTTTATGAATATTTTCAACACATTTTTAGTTTTGTTTTAATAAAAAAAGTTAAAAGATTTAGAATCAAACTGAACACAATTATGAGAAAGTTCACGTCATGTCACATCATATCATAATTATCATGTTACATCATCAAATAGTTAAAATGTAATTCATATGAAGCCCATATTATTCACATAATACTTTATATTATTTTTCATATAATATTAATTTAATTAATAATTAAAATTAATATTAATGACATTTTAAAAATTATTTAAAATATCATATATATAATTAAAATATCATATCATTATGAAAATTTATTTCATATCATACTAACTTAAAAATACTTTTTTATATTACTTATGTATTTTATTTTATGATTTTAATTTAAAATAGTTTAAATTTATTATCCTTAAAAACATTATCTGATTTTATATACGAAAAATTCTTTAGAAGAAATTTGAGTAATATATTTTTTCTTCTTGAATTGTTTTCTTTTATTGCTATTTATCAAGGTTTCTATACAGTATACGAGTTTGTTTGATAATTCTTTATATAAAAATTTAATATATTTTTTTAAAATAAATAATAAAGTTTAATAATATAAAATAGGATGCCCAGATGAAAAATTTAATAATGATTTTGGAGTGGTTGGTGGTCCACCCTAAAGGGAAAGGAACAGAGGGTAAGGGTCCTTTAATTATGAGAAAGTAGACTTAGAATAGCAAACTAAGAAAAGGGAAGGAAAGTGTATTTTCAATGAAATTTATGTTTTCTAGATTTTCTTTATATAATTAACATTTATAAGAAATTAATGGATTATATATAATTAATAATTAACATTCCTATTTATTCATATGTTTTAATCAATATCTGATCTCAAATAAAAATCATTATTATATTTGGTTTACTGCCTCAAGTTTTAATTTCTTCGGCATTGGAAGGATATTGACCACCTCTTTTATGCGTCAACATGCAAACAAACAAACACACATGCTGTCAATCAAACACACATGCATTCCAACAAATACAAGTTAACACTCATATAATATGCACATTTTTAGCATACACAAGCCAAGCAATCTCACAACTCTTCATTCACAACTACCATAACATGCCCAAGAAGACACATTCCACAAACTGAATCAATTATTTAAAATTATTATCTTCTTTCTGTCTTTAATCTTTTCAAACTAAGATTTCTTTGTTCCATGTTCGTATTTTACATTAATTTTTGCAATTGGTTAGAATTTGTTACGAGTTTACAAGAATGAAAATAGATAACTAATAAAGGGATAGAATTTGGGAACAACTTACATAAAGAGTTTGAAGGAATTGAACTTTATCTATTAAAGTTTAAAAGACTTAACACTCACTACCATCTTCTTTACTTCTCTTCTTGGTGGGTTCTACTTGTTGGATACAATCTGGAGTTAGTTCCATGGATGAGGAGGAGTTAAATTTTCAATACCAAATATGCCTTTGCTTCTTAAATCAACTTAATAGGTAATGCCCTATTACTTATTATTTGGCTTTAAATAAACCATAAGCCAATATATTTGAGAGGAGTCTTAATTTTCTTAATTTATTCCAAATAATAATTAACACCATACTCTCTCCCTTGATGGTTGAAAAACCATTGATGAACACCCACTTTATATAACATGTAAAATATGTAAAAATAAATTAATGATCACGATAATAATGAGTCGATATTTTAATTATATTTGAATTGGAACAAAATATTAAACTTGTAAAAATAAAGAATATAATTTATATATTCTTTTGGGTAGACTTTGTCATGAGTTTACAAGTATGGGAATAGATAACTAATAAAGAGATAGAATATGGGAACAACTTACATGAATAGCTTGAAGGAGTTGAAATCACATCCTCCTCTTCTCTGTCTCTTGTTGTTGGTGTCTAATTGTTTTGCTTGTTTCACAAAAAAATTTATCATTTTATTTATATTTTATTAAATTAGTCCTTCAACCTAACTTTTTGACATGCCTTTTATGAATTTCATAATTTTTGCACTTGGGTTGTAAGAGTATGCCTGCCCCTCCTCACCCTCATATATCGGAATTACCCCAAACTTCTCTACTTTTATCATTACTTTTTCACTTCCTGAGCGTCCAACAGCCCCTGGGCTGAACTCAAATGCCCTCCCAATGTTGGCGTCAAGGTCGTCTTTTGCCTTGTAGAAAACAAACACGTGCTCTGATTGAAGAACAGTATTATCAGAAACGCAGGAGTGATGCTTTCTATGGTGATATCCAACGGACTTATTATTAAGTCGTATGGAGACGTTCAGGGACTCTAAATATCCAGGGTGGAAACACGGAACCACGTAGAAAGCAAAACCAAGAAAGTTGTCGGTGTTGAAGAACTTACGAGGGAAAGCAATTACTAATGAGGGTTCTTGGCTTTGATACCCGACCCATTCTGGAATTTCTCCTCCAGGTACTGCAAAAATGTAATCGATCTGATGACGCTGCATGAAAGATGAAAGTGAAATGAATTAATTAGATCTAAACACAAAAAGAAAGAGAGAGAGATATGCTTTCTGTTTTAAAAGCAATTGCTAGTTTTTTGATAAAGTGGTGAGCGTCTCGCATAATCTTGAAACGTTCTTCCTCATTCAAATTCACGCAGTTACCTTAATGGAAACGATAAAAGTCAAAGCCTCTGAATGGACGATACGAAGTGAATTCTACCTTTTTCAGACGTCTACAACCAATCGCATCGAGTTCTTGTAAATTCTCTGGAAGCTTTAGCAAACACTCAAGCCGATACAATCTTTTAGGTTGGTTCCATCAAGACATAGTAGATTCCTTAAGCTGCTCAAACCATGGAGAGAAGGAAATCTAACACGTTTTAAGCAACTAATAAGATCTAGGTCTTTTAAAGACCTCAAACCATCCAGACGAGGTAATGCTATAAGTTTTGAGTAATCGAGACTAGGTAGATTAAAGAGCTCAAGCCAGCTAGAGGAGGCAATGTAACAAGTTTTGAGCAACCCAACAAGACAAGAGAATGTAAAGAGCTCAAACCATTGAGAGGAAGTAATTTGACAAAATTCCAGTCGTCCTCGAGATATAGTTCATTTAGAGAGCTCAAACCATCTAAAGGAGGCAATTCTTGTGCTCCAATCCCATTTAAATCTATTCGCCTTATTGTTCCTTTGATATTTGGTAAATTTTGAAGATTCTTACTTCCTGAAACAAAAACACTACCTTCATAAATGAAATTTAGAAGAAGATTTCTCGGGAACTTTGTTATGTTTTTGCATTTTTGCATGCTCGAGAAACCAAGGTTTCTGAGACAACAAGTCAATTGGGGTGTAACAGCCTGATTAGACGACTGCCTCCACAACCCAACACGAGACCTTTCCAGCATGCTTTGTCCTCACTCACATGCTTCCCGAGAAAGCTTCCCAGGAGGTCACCCATCCTATAATCACTCCATGTCAAACACGTTTAACTATGGAGTTCTTATAGAATGAGCACCGAAAAGGTAGGTGCACCTTGTTGGTATGGATAGTACCTATCTAATCACTTAAGCTATTCTCGATTGCACAGTCTCATACCTGCACAATCTCGAAGTCACTCAACTATGCAACCCCATCCTTACACAGTCTCGGGATCCCTCTTTTTCGGGTGTGGGATCAGTTCATTCATGTGCCCCTCCGCCTAGAAGCCTGCCAGGAGCCGCTCCTTGTCCGTGCTCTTTCTGGAACCGGCGATCACTCCCCGCCCTCGTCAGCCCCGGGTGTCACAAAATCACTTATGCAAGATGGTGGATATGAGTGGTGGAGGATAATTCATAATGGTTAGTACAACTACCAGTACTCACATTAGATAATTTTTAAAGGGAATTTAGGCATAAGTATGTTCTTTTAGTGTATACAAATTAGGAATTTCATAATTTAAGATAGGGTAGCATGTTTGTAGTTAAGTATGAGAGGGAATTTACATATGTTACCTATTATACTACTAGTATATTGACTTTTGGCAAGGAGTGGTGTAAGAGGTTCGAGTAGGGGTTACATCCTAGGATATAGATGCTAGTGTAAGGGTTCAATTATATAAATTTCTTTGCATTGATTATGAATGCTTTAACATAAGAGAGGACTTTATATAAAGAGGTAGATTTGAGGGTGAGATAATTCAGAAGAGCAGATAGAGGACTATGTACCCCATTCATTCAATTTAACAGGGGTCAATTTAGAGGAACCTTTATAGGGAGATCATCAATTACGAAGCCATCAATACCTCAACATTTATAATTTGGATAAGAGATGGGTTGTATAAACATTTATGATACATGATATTCATATTGTCAAAGATTTTATATAGGATTATGTAGACCACCATTAGGAGCATGTTATGATTGTGGATGTATAAGATATTTCTCTTAGAATTGCATACAACCATTAAGGGAGGTAGATATAGGCACTATAACTAGGCCACCATCGACTACTACATTTACTTGATTATGTGATAAAACCCTAGGTAAAGGATGTACCAAATTAGAGGGTATACAAGGTGTTACACAAGAGTTTATCAATTAAACCCTTAATAAAAAGTTTAGCTCATGTTTATACTATTTGATAAAGAGAGGATGGCCATGCAACAAATGTTATGACTGGTAATTTTTTGATTTTTGATTATGAAGTTTTGGTATTATTTGAGCCTAGATCTACACATTCATGCCTTAATACTGAAATTGCATGTTTATCTAACATTATATATGATAGTTTTGGGTACGATATTATTATATATAGTCCTTTAAGGAAGGATAACATTCTTAGGAGAATTTATAAAGGCTACCCACTCATTATATAAAATGTTAATTTTTCATTTAATCTTATTAAGATTCCATTTTAGCAGTATGATGTGACATTGAGGATGGATTGGTTATTTAGATATCAAGTAGTATTAGATTACAAACTAAAGATGGTAACATTTTTAGAATATATAAAGGTAAAGGTATATGGAAATATATTGGCTACTAAAACAAACATCATTTTTAATATTACTATTAGTTATTTGATAGTTTGAGGCTATAAAACATTCTTCGCATATATGATAGATATACAAATGGCTATTCTTACGTTACAAAATATCCGTACATTTTATGATTTTCTAGATGTTTTCCTTGAAGAATCGCTTAGGTTCTTACCTCTAAAAAAGGTCAAGTATGATATAAAGTTGATGCTAGTAATAGAGCCTATGACTATTACACCTTACAAGATGGTTCCCATAGAATTAAAGGAGTTAAGTAAATGTAATTGTAAGAATTACTTAATAAGGATTTATTTAGCCTAGTGTTTAACCATAGTGAGTGTCACACCTATGACCTAGCATGACATGCTTCCCATAGTGTAACTACCAATCTCCTCTCATAGAAGACCAATAATTACCTTACAAGGGATGCTTAACATTAATTCATTAACCAAATCACATGAAACCATATCATGCATGCATATCATACGCAGTAAAATGACTTCACCTTATCATCATAAAAATTTGCTCAAGCATGCATAACTCAATTCCATAGTTCTCATACCAATCAAAAGATTGTAAATTCTAATACCAATTAAATGTATGCATAGCAGAAACATGCAATGTCACTAATATCTTTATTGCTATAGTATAAAAACAAAGTGGTAAGTTGCACGAGCCATAGAATAAGAGCCTGTCTGGTAGTCTAAGAGCTCTATTAACAAACTATCTCAGATCTCCTACTGCCACTCCTAATTCCCCTGATCTCCCGTGCCACTAGTGCATATGTTCATCAATTGACAAACGCTAAGTATAAAACTCAGTGGTGCTAGTAAAACAATTAGCATGAAATATTCATATCATAACACATAGCATATCGTTACATATAATTTTTCATTGGGATGCATAACTCATTCACACAAACTTCCATATAAGATCTTGTTTACAAGCAACGTTCATTTAGATATCATTATAAAAATAATCCAATCACAATCATATGTAAGGCAATTCATATGATATACACATCATTTTCATCATTCACATAGCACCTTTCAACATTCAATTCTGATCCTTGCATAATCATTCCATTAATGTCTATATACTTGAATGTGATGGAATATGCCTTTTTCTCTTTGGAATTCATCATGATATGCATTCCCCTCTATTTTTCCTGTATCATAATCATAATCATGAATACCCAGTATTCTCATGTATATAAGTGCACATAGTACTGGCCTGGCCATGATCATATCCTTACATCGCTCATTTTCCTCCTCCCTTATTGCTCAAACATGCATGCCATGATAAATGTAATCATGAAAATGATATGCCACATGAATAATTATTTATGCAATCATATATAATCAAATATTATACTATTGCATAGAATCTCAAAATCATCATCCTTTCCTATTAAAGGAAATAAATCAAAACATAATCACATATTAATTTTAAGGTAAATAGTTCTTTATCTGTATTATCACCTAATCATAATACAACATATCTTTAATATTCTAATCAATCATAAACATAGATCATATATAAACCATCTTATTTTTTATATCATTGGCATTTACATAATATTATAGCATAAGGATAAATTATCCAATCATAAACATTTTACCCAAAGAAGATCATATAACCATGTAATTAATCCTTATTAAGAAAATGAGAGCTTAATTACTTATCCATATATCATTAAATTCATCTTCTATTATCATGGTAATATCCCATATTTTCCCTTTTTAAATAAATTAGAAAAACATCTTAAAAACTAGGTTACTTAGCCATAATACAATTGGTTTCTTACCATTTTTCAATAAAGAAATGACTTTTAAAAGTTTATATCTTTTTACCAATACAAAGTAGACTCAAAGATCTTTCAATCCATATATTATAAGCCCAATAATTTGATCATTAAGACATACAAATCAATTATTTTAAAGTAGCAACTTTAAATTACTACGTCAACATCATGTAATTCAACCCTATTTTCACTAACAAATGAACTTCAATTAAAGCCAAACAAGTTTTATTGAAAATCAGAATTCCAGAGCTTTGAAAAGATGTAATATACACCTTATAACACATTCATTAAAGTCTCAAAAGTCAAGTTTACCATAAGCTTTAAAAACTACCCTAAAAATAGCTTAGGTGTGATTTTAAATTCTTTATCTTACTTGCTTAATGTTCACCAATTAAATCTTAATTAATTTAAATTAGCTCTTTTATATAAATATCAACATTTTTGTAGTAGATTTAATTCATTAATCTTAATTATACACAACCATAATAAGATATTTAATTAACTTTATTAATATAGCTTAGATCATGCATCTAATAACATCATGTTAACTACCTTACCTTTAAGTATATTACCAAAAATCATGACTAGCCTTCTACCTTCACTAAACACCCATGCATTCATGACAAAAACAAGATACACATGTGAGGTTTAGTCCCTGATAACATACATATCCATGCCACTCACCATACATACACCACACATGCAAATTGCTATGGATACATCATTGGAGTAATCAAACACATTTTGTACAAACCATACATTACAAAAGGCTTCATAAATTAGATACACATGAATCACCATTAATAGCATATTACCCACCTTCAAAATAAAGCAAAACTATCCAAAATACAAGCTTCTCCTTCATGGCAGCAACTTATTTGCCAAAAACTCCAAACACAACACAATGCCCAATCTAAGTGCAAACTCATATGCTACACACCCTTCCACACGCTAATGAAGCTCCTAAGATAACATGCAACAAAGAACTAAATGATTTAGAGGAGGTTTAGCATGTGTTACATGAAGAATGAAGAGAAGAGTAGGGAAGGAAAGGAAATTGTTGAAGTTGAAGAAGGAAAATAGGCTGATTTCTTAAATTACAAGATTATATATGTCTAAGACATAATTCCATGTGGTAATTGTTACTTGGACATGCAATGCACTCCTCCTTCTATCCTCCATAATTTGACACCTCACTCCCTAAATTTAACAACTTAAAAATAGCAATCATTACATGTAATCATAAGGATGACTAACCATCCATATCTTTCATACACCTACACTTAATCCTTTCTCCAATGCTTAAAACGCAAGGAATAACTTATAACCATATTTATATATGTATATGCTATGTATTAATTAATATAATTTAATTTATTTATCTATTAAAGCATGTAAATTATTTAATAAAAATTCATAATCACATAATTAATAATTATTCATATATTTATACACCAAATTAAATTACAATAACTATACTTATCATTTAGTTAAATTAATACTCATCTAATTAATTCTATAACACATACTTGATTTAGAATATATATCATGTATAAATTCTTATTTAATTATTTAGCACCTTCAATAATTAACACATCACATATTTAACTAATCATGTATAATTCCTAGTGTGTATCGTGAGGATGTGATAACTCTCTCCCCTTAAATTAGAATTTTGTCCTGAAATTCTAACTTATGCTATCTATAAACAACTATGGATATTATTGTTTAATCACTGATTCTCTTTCACAAGTCACTTCTTGCCCTGAATGATGGTTCCATAATACCTTTATCAACTGAATCCTTTTATTTCTTAACTATTTTGCTTCCTAAGCCAAAATTTTTATAGGTTCCTCACTGTATTATAAATCAAACTGAACTTCTATATTTTCCACTGGTACAACATGAGAAAGGTCTAATCTGTATCTCAAAAGCATAGATACGTGGAAAACATTATGGATTCTATTCAACTTTAGAGACAAAGCTAATCTGTAAGCCAACGGTCCAACTCTTTCTAACACTTCATAAAGACTAATAAACCTTGGACTCAACTTTCCTTTTTGCCCGAATCATGAAATTCTCTTCCATGGTGACACTTTCAAAAATACCTTATCCCCAACATTATACTTAATATCTCTACACCTCAAATCTGTATAAGATTTCCATTGGTCAAATGCTGTTTTTAACTATTCTTTAATCAATTTCACCTAATTCTCTGCCTGTTAAACTATATCAGGTCCAATCAATCATTGTTCACCAACTTCATCCCAAAATAGTAGAGTCCTACACTGTCTACCATACAATGCCTCATAAGGTGCCATTTGTATGCTGGATTGAAAACTATTATTGTAAGCGAATTTAATAAGAAGAATGTACTTATCCTAACTACCACTTCATTCCAAAACACAAGCTTTCAACATATCCTCCAGTATTTGAATAATTCATTTTGATTACTGATTTGTCTAAGGATGAAAAGTAGTACTAAAATGTACTTTAATACCCATAGCCTTTTGAAAACTACCCCAAAATTGAGATGTAAATTGAGGATCTCTATTTAAGATAATGGATGTAGGTATTCCATGAAGTCTTAATATTTCCTTGATATATAATTCCACTAAGTGTTCCAAACTGTAATCCATATGTACTGGTATAAAATGTGCAGATTTCATCAATTTAGCAATAATGACCCAAATGACATCATGTCTACCTTGAGTAAAGGTAAGCCAGTGGAAAAATACATTGTTATCCTATCCTATTTCTATTTTAGAATAGATAGTGGCTGTAACAACCCTACTGGAACTTGGTACTCTACTTTTACCCGTTGAAATGCAAGACATCAAGCAACAAACTCTGCTATATCCTTCTTCATGCCTACCCACCAATAATATGATCTCAAATCATGATACATTTTGGTACTTCCCAGATGATATGAATACAATGTATTATGAGCTTCATCGAGAATCTGCTTCTATAACTCTTCATCAGTTGAAATATATAATAGATCTTTATACCTCAGTAATCCATCATCATCCAAAATAAAAGTAGTCTGGATACCCTGCTGTACTTTCTCCAGTTGCTTATGATATTATGCATCTCCTTAAGTAACTTCTCTAACATAATCAATCAATACAGGCTTAATCTACAATTGAAGCTTATGTAAGATACAATCCAAATGTACTGTCAGAATGTCATTCATCTATTGAAGCACCTTTACCAAACTCATTGGAGATTGATGTAGACTAGCAAAAGTCTTTCTAGTCAAAGCATCAGCAACCACATTTACTTTTCCCAGGTAATAATCAATCAAACAATCATAATCCTTAATGAGTTCCATCCACCTTCTTTTCCTCAAATTAAGCTCTTTTTATGTCCCCAAATACTTAAGACCCTTATGATTAGTGTAGATGTAACACTTCTCACTGTAAAGATAATAACAGCAAATCTTCAATGCAAAAACTATAGTAGCCAATTTCAAATCATGAGTAGGATAATTATGCTCATGCAGCTTAAGCTGTCAAAAAGCATAAACGATCACCTTCTGTTCTTACATCAACACACACCCTAATCACTTAAGTGAAAGATCACTGTAAATAACATACTCCTTTTCTGGTATAGGTAGAGTTAACACTAGTGCCTGGGTCAGACATTGCTTCAACTGATGAAAACTCTTCTGGCACTCCTCAGTCCACTTAAATAGTACATCCTTCTATAGAAGTGTAGTCATAGGTGTATAATCATAGAAAAACCTTTCATAAATTGCCTGTAATACCCTACTAATCCCAAAAAACTACGTATCTCCGTAACAAACTTTGGACTCAGCCAACTCATAACTGCTTCTATTTTACTAGGATCAATTGTAACACCTTCCATTGAAACAACATATTCGAGAAAACAAACTAGATTTAACCAGCACGCATATTTTGATAGTTTGCTATATAACTGCTTCTCCCTCATCAACTGTAATACTAGACATAAATGTCAATAATAGTCCATCTAATCTTGAGAGTAAATTAGAATATCATCAATGAAAACCATAACAAAATGATTGAGATACTCTTTAAAAATCATATTCATCAAGGCCATGAATGCTACCGGTGCATTAGTCAATCCGAAAGGCATAACTAAGAACTCATAATACCCATACCTTGTATGGAAAGCAGTCTTTGAAATACTATCCTCTTTCACCTTCAAGTGATGGTAACCAAATGTCAAATCAATCTCAGAAAACAATATTGCTCCTTTCAATTGATCAAATAAATCATCAATATGAGGTAAAGGGTAACGATTCTTGACAGTCACTTTATTCAACTGCCGATAATCAATGCACATCTGCATTAATCCATCCTTCTTCTTCATAAACAATACTGGTGCACCCCAAGGAGAAACACTAGATTGAATAAACCCCTTATCTACAAACTCTTGCAATTACTACTTCAATTCTTTCAATTATGTAGGAGCCATATGGTATGCTATCATTGATATTTGTTAAGTTCCTGGAAAAATCTCAATCTTGAATTTAACTTCTCTGATTAGAGGTAATACATGTAATTCATCTGGAAATACATCTGAAAAATCACATACGGTTGGAATCTCCTTCAGTGGTAACTCTTAATGGAAAGTATCAATAACATGTGCCAACATAGCTTCACATCCCTATTTGATCAATTTATGAGCCATTGTTGCTGAAATCAAACTACATGCCTTAGCTAACTTGATACCTTTAACACAAACTGCCTTGTAATCTAGATGCTAAAACATAATAGTTTTCCTTCTACAATCCATCACTGCCTGGTAATTAGATAACCAATCCATCCCTAAAATAACATCATACTTTATGAATGTCATCTCTATCAAATCCATAAGGAAAACCATTTGTTACAATACCAGTGGACACTATTGATAAACCATTTATTACAATACCATTAGATACTACCATATCATACCCCAAACTCGCACTTATGATGTCTAATAAGTATGCAATTCTAGTGTTGACATATGAGTGACTTAATCCAGGGTGAAAAAATACATACACCTTATAGTCAAAGATATGGAAATTGCCAATTACGACATCCACATCCTGAAGATCATCCCTCTATCATAGATTATAGACCCTTGTTGGAGCTACCCTTGTTTGATTCACTGATCCCTGACTGACTAATCTGCCATTATTACCTCAACCTCAGCCTCAGCCTTGACTACTCTCACTCGTTGGTGATATGCCAATGGTTGATCAGATCATAGGATTCTACTAGTATGATCCTCCCTTAGATGCTATATGAACTAGCATTACACTGTGATTGGGACATTCTCAACCAAAATGTTCAGCTCCACAACATTGGTAACATAATTTGGTTCCCACTCTGCAAGCTTTCAAATGATATCTTCCACATGTAGGATATAGTGGAATCTAGTGTCAAAACTACTACGTCTAATAATCGGCCCACTCTAAGAACTAGGTGGTACTGGTGGTTTAAATCTGGATGATTGTGAAGTAAATGAGCCTCTATATTTACCGCTCTTCTATGCACTAGAAGAAGAACCAGAACTCCCAAACTGTCTCCTGATTTGTCTAGCCATGTTTTCCTTTTCTTCTTATATAGTACGCTCCTGACTTAAAGCATTGGCTATCAGAGCTGAAAAGTTATTATAATTAAATCCCTAAACAAGAGATCTAATTCAAGGCTTCAGTCCCTGCTCAAATCTTTTGCACCCTTAACGCCCAGTAGTCAAAATGTTATCAATATAGTAAGCAAGTTGAGTGAATTATTGCAATATCAGCAATTGGAACATACTTCTATTGGAACTCCATCTGAAATTCTTCCCAAGACAACACAGGTAGTTTAGCCAAACCTTATGGAATGGTCTTCCATCATTCATAAGCATCATCTTGTAGCAAAGAGATAGCATACTTAATCTTTAATTCATCTACGCAATTCATCTATTATAGTACCTTTCAAGTACATTCTAACCACATCTCTACCGTATATGGATTAGTAATCCTCGAGAAATCTATAGCTCCATAAGTTCCCAGCTTCTTAATATCACATTTCTCTCCCTGTTGCTGATTAACCACTGCCAGAACTGGTTCAGGCTGCCCCTAAATAGTATGAAGAAATTGTGCAAACTGTACGGTTGTCAGATTTACCCCCATAGCTACAGGATGTTCAACTGATAGTACCCATTCTGCTTCTTCACTCTGTTCATGTTCACTCCCAATTCTAACACCTGCTTCTGAAGTACCCACTTGTGAATTAAAATTATCTCCACCTTCTTCTCCCATTATCACTGCCCTTTCTGTCATTTTGAATACTGTCACACCTTACCCCTCTTATAAGGCATGACATGCTCTCGTAATATACTTAACAGATCCCACTTCATGTTGACATCTAATAAACATATTACAAGGGATGTTAAAACAAAATCAAATAACTTGATGAATAGTAACTCATGAATAGTACTTGATGAACAATAATTTATGAATAGTACTTTATGAATAGTACTCATTGGTATAGTAAACCAAAATCAACATTCCAAAACTTTTATAAGTTAAAAAACTCCAAACAATATAGAAAACATTTATCAAACGCAACGGTATAGAAATTTTGATCGTATTTTTTTAATCGTGAAAATGAGGGAATTTTAAATTTTTACTATCACTTAAATAAAAGCCATCAAAAAGAAATTTCGTTAAATCCAGTCAAATTCTTGTACAAGTAACTAGTTTTAAGGTAACAAACCATTTAAAACTCAAACTCATTTATGTATGTGCATACATTATATAATTATGATAAATATGTAAACAGTGCACTTATCTCTGGGTATTTTTCATAGTTGCATACTTACATCGTATTTAATATAAACACATATACTAAATTAGCTACCTAAACGTCGTTCTCCAATAGCTATAGCTTGCCAAGTGCAAATCTCGTCTAGCCTTTATTTTTCTCACTACTATGATCTACGTTCATAAAAAGGAACACTGAGTATAAACTCAGTGGTGCACAATAAACTATGTTTAAATAACAAGGTTCAGTAAAAATAATAACGAAAACAATAACAATTACATACCTTCTTTAATTTATGAAAGAATAAACATTTCATAATCATTGACTAAATAATCATCTTGTATTGTAAAATTTTTGAATTTATAAATCATACAAATAAATCATTTTTCATTCTTAACCATTTCCATTATATCAATAGCTTATGTCATAAGTTACAGTAACTTGTAACCCGGATGGGAGACGGGCCTCAATCCCACCCCTAAGGTGACTATATGATAACATACTGTCTGTATCACAAGTTACAGTAATTAAATCATTGTAACTCGGATGGGAGACGGGTCTCAATCCCATCCCGAGGTGATATCTTATAATCTAGTGTACACACCTCTCATCGAGAAGGGAACGGGTCTCAACCTTCAACCCGATGAGGAATATCTCATTGTAATCTATCTATTACTTGTTATAAAACATAATTCTATTTCAATAATTCTGTAACCCGTAATAGAAAAAAGATAATTAAATAATTATTTCACATAAAATTATTTATAAAATAAATATATTTTATATTTATTGTGCACAAACCTCAAAAAGATTTTTCCTCTGCTTCCTTTCCTTTTTCTAAATTCTCCTTGTTAACTCCTTTAGCTGTATCAACATAATAGTGATAAAAATATTAGAATAAGCTTATAGCTTAATCTTTTTAACTACTGTTAAAATTACAGAGGAACCAAAATTCCCTTTTCACTTCTAATTCATTTCCAACTTCATTATAAATCAAACTTCCATTATATTTCATTAAATTTTTCTTCTAAATTACAGAATTTTGACAGAAATCCGGTAGAGTTTCATTTGTAATTCTGATATCCTACAATATTATAAATCCACCTGCAAAAAACATAATTCCCTTCCTCCAAAACATCATTTCCACAACTCCATTTCACATTCCAACATAATTCACTATATATAATATAAAATCTCAAATTAAACACAACATTCAACCATTTACTCCTCCAATATCCTATCCACCTAAACGTTTACACATTATTCACCAAATATCATACATTCTCAATTATTAAAACACATATCCATCATCATACACATTCAAACATGATAAATACCACAAAAACCTATAATAGTAAAAAATATCCTTCTTAAATAACATTGGTTTGTTTTTTGAATTCTATTCTCTTTTAACACTTTAAACTATTATTTTCATTCTAATTCACAACTAAACACATTTATTCCTCATCAAACTCTTCATATATATGCATACCCCTCTTTGATTGAATTTACAAACACACATTTTCATCATTTCACTACCATTCTTTCATATTTCTTATTATAATCATTCATTTTAACAAATTTCCTTTCTTTATCCATCATTTAATCAAACTAAATTACATTTCTATAAAAACCCATGCTTGAACATATTCTTTCTTCTTTATACTATGAGTTCTACATCATTTTAATTCAAACCAAGTATTAAATCATAATAAATATATGTTATTCTACCTTATTCTACCCTACAATCAACTTAAATCCACCTTAACTCAAAAATTCCCAAAAATCCCTAATTCATCTTTTACATCCTCCAACTTAATCCTCTAATTTCTCAAGACAAAAATTATATCAAATGATAGAGAATCAAAAACTACAACTGTTTCTGTGAAAATCTTTAAAAAAATTTCATGAAAAATGGTTATAAATTACCTTAAAGATGATTTTATCCTTCTTCTTTTTTCCCTTTAATATTTCAATTTTCTCTCCTTCCATTCTTCATTTCTTACCTAATTTATTAAATATTAACTTTTATTAATGTTAAGTTGGAAAAAGTATCATTTTAGTCCTTAAATTTTTAAGGACTTACACTTTAACCTCTAAACTTTCAATTTTATCAAATAGGTCCTTCCATAATCTTTACATATTATAATTAAGTCCCTTAACATTTATTATTAGTAATTTAATCTGTAAAATTCAAATTTCCAATATTGCCCTTACCAATTTTCTCAATTCCAACTTTACCCTTCAACTTTTCCACTAATACCAAATATGTCCTATTTGATATACTTAAATATATTTCAATCTCGAACACCTCTAAATAGCTTAATATAATACCCAATTTACTCCGAACAAGTTTCCATAGCTTAATTCATCTAAAACGGCTTACGCGATTGAAAATATTGCATTTCCTAGGGAGGTCACCCATCCTCTCCTCTTAAACACATTTAACTTTAATATTTTTAATTCGTATATTAAACTTAGTTTCTATCTCGAATGTTATTCTATTCTACTATATTCCTTGTCTCGAATACGTAATATTTAGTCTCCGCGATTAACCCGATTATGCTTATGTAACTTAAGATAAGCTTAAATCCAAAGTTCAAAAAATTTACATTTATGCCATTAGTTCATTTTCTTAAGAATTCACATACACATTCTTCTAGCCCCTATTTGTGGGTGCAACAAATACTCTGAACTATAAATTAACAAAATAACATTGGTCAGCATAAAGGATTAACAAAACTCTTGCTCGTGCAACTTCTACTTTAGCAGTAATTTCTACTATAATGTGAGTTAAACCATAGCTCTGATAAAACCTAAAACATGTCACACCTGTGACCTGGTATAACATGCCTCCCATAGTGTAACTACTAATCTTCTCTAATAGAGGACTGATAATTACCCTACAAGGGATGCTTAACATTAATTCATTAACCAAATCACATGAAACCATATCATGCATGCATATCATATGCAGCAAAATGACTTCACCTTATCATCATAAAAATTTGCTCAAGCATGCATAACTAAATTCCATAGTTCTCATACCAATCAAAAGATTGTAAATTTCGATACCAATTAAAAGCATGTCATAAATGTATGCATGGCGGAAACATACAATGTCACTAATATCTTTACTGTCATAGTATAAATACAAAGTGGTAAGTTGCACGAGCCATGGAATAAAAGTTTGTTTGGTAGTCAAAGACCTCTATTGACGAATTATCTCAGGTCTCCTACTGTGGTCCAAATTCCCCTGATCTCTTATGCCACTAATGCTTACGTTCATTAATTGACAAATGCTAAGTATAAAATTCAGTGGTACTACTAAAATAATTAGCATGAAATATTCATATCACAACACTGAGCATATCATTCCATATAATTTTTCACAGGGATGCATAACTCATTCAGACAAATTTCCATATAACATCTTGTCTGCAAGCAATGCTCATTTAGATATCATTATAAAAATAATCCTATCACAATCATATGCAAGGCAATTCACATGATATACATATCATTTTCATCATTCACACAACACCTTTCAGCATTCAATTTTGATCCTTGCATAATCATTCCATCAATATCTATATACATGAATGTGATGAAATATGCCTTTTTCTCTTTGGAATGCATCATGATATGCATTCCCCTCTATTTTTCTTGTATCATAATCATAATCACAAATGCCCAACATTCTCATGTATATATGTGCATATAGTACTGGCCTATCCATATACCGCTATCTTTTTAGTATTTTCATATTATGGTTTTCTGCTATTTTTTTCGGTAACATATTATCACCACCCTCTATTTTTATTGAGCTCCTCTTTTTCATCACCTTTCACTCAATTTCCTCCTTCCTTATCCCTCTCATGCATGTGGCTCACTACTCGTACCCCCTTTTTTTTTGGTACGCATGTGTGTTTCGTTATCTTTTTGGTAACACATTAACATGTCCTTACATTACTCATTTTCCTCCTCCGTTGTTGCTCCAATATGCATGCCATGATAAATGCAATCATGAAAATGGCATGCCACATGAATAATTATTTATGCAATCATGTATAATCTAATATTCTGCTATTGCACAGAATCTCATAATCATCATCCTTTTTTGTTAAAGGACATAAATCAAAACATAATCGAATATTAATTTTAAGGTAAACATTTTAGCTCGATTCATTTTAAATGAATAAACCTATTAATAGCATAAACCAATAGAGCAACACAAACCATCATAACTATCATAAACCAACATAAACCAACATAATTATCACATGTTTGTTACCATGGAACTTCATTTCAAGACCTTAGACAAGGTCATGAAGTGAAAAGCACAAACCAACACAACTAGCACAAACCCGCCATCGCTTTTCCTTTATCTATGTTGATTTGAGGAATAGGTTCTCTATCCGTACGATCACCTAATCATAATACAACTTGTCTTTAATATTCCAATCAATTATAAACATAGATCACATATAAACCATCTTATTTTTCATATCATTAGCATTCACATAATATCATAGCATAAGGATAAATTATCCAATCATAAACATTTTACCAAAAGAAGATCATATAACTATGCAATTAATCCCTATTAAGAAAATGAGAAGTTAATTACTTATCCATATATCATTAACTTCATCTTCTATTATCATGGCAATATCCCATATTTTTTCTTTTCAAATAAGTTAGAAAAACATCCCAAAAATTATGTTACTTAGCCATAATACAGTTGGTCTTTCTTAACATTTTTCAATAAATAAATAACTTTTAAACATTCAGATCTTTTTACCAATAAAATTTAGACTCAAATAGCTTTCAATCCATATATTATAACCCCAATAATTCGATCACTAGGACATGCAAATAATTAATGTAAATCAATTGTTTTAAATTAGCAACTTTAATTTACTACGTGAACATCATATATTTCAACTGTATTTTCACTAATCATATGAACTCCAATTAAAGCCAAACTAATTTTATTGCAAAGTATACTTTTAGAGCTTTAAAATGATATATTATATACCTTATAATACATTCATTAAGGTCTCCAAAGTTAAGTTTACCGCAAGCCTTGAAAACTGCCCTAAAAATAGCTTAGGCTTGATTTTAAATTCTTTATCTTAGTTGCTTAATTTTCACCAATTAAATCTTAGTTAATTTAAATTAGCTCTTTTATATAAATATCAACATTTTAATATTAGATTTAATTCATTAATCTCAGTCATACATAACCATAATAAGATATTTAATTAACTTTATTAATATAGCTTAGATCATGCATGCAATAACATCATGTAACTACCTTACCTTTAAGTATCTTACCAAATATCATGACTAGCCTTCTACCTTCATTAAACACCCACGCATGCATGACCAAAACAAGATACACATATGAGGTTTAGTCCCTCACAACATACATATCCATGTCACTCACCATACACACACTACACATGTAAATTACTATAGATATATCATTGGAGTAATCAAACACATTTTGTACAAACCATACATCACAAAAGGCTTCATAAATTACACACACATGAATCACCATTAACAACATATTACCCACCTTCAAACAAACCAAAATTATCTAAAATGCAAGCTTCTCCTCCTTGGCAATAACTTATTTGCCTAAAACTCTAAACACAACACACAATGCATGATCTAAGTGCAAACTCACACGCTACACACCCTTCCACACACTAATAAAGCTCCCAAGATAACATGCAATAAAGAACTAAACAGTTTAGAGGAGGTTTGGTGTGTGTTTGGTGAAGAATGAAGAGAAGAGTAGAGAAGGAAAGGAAAATGTCGAAGTGGAAGAAGGAAAATGGGCTAATTTCTTAAGTTGCAAGCTTATATATGACTAAGAATGAATTCCATATGGTAATCCTTAGTTGGACATGCAATACACTCCTCCTTCTAACCTCCATAATTTGACACCTCACTTCCCCAATTTAACAACTCAAAAATGGCAATCATTACATATAATCATGAGGATGACTAACCATCCATATTATGCACACACCCACACTTAATCCTTTCTCCAATGCCTAAAAAGTAAGGAACAACTTATAACCATATATGCTACATATTAATTAATATAATATAATTTATTTATCTATTAAAGCATGTAAATTATTTAATATTAATTCATAATCACATAATTAATAATTATTTAGATATTTATACGCTAAATTAAATTACATTAACTATATGTATCATTTAATTAAATTAATACTCGTCTAATTAATTCCATAACATATACTTAATTTAGTATATATATCATGCATAAAATTCTATTTAATTCTTTAGCACCTTCAATAATTAACACATCATACATTCAACTAATCATACATAATAATCAACGTATAATTCTTAGTGTGTGTCTTATGGATGTGACAATGAGCACTAGTGTTGTTTGTTAAAAGAAGGATGGTACACTTTGATTTTTCATTGATCATAAACAATTGAATAAGGTAATAGTTTATAATAAATATCCATTTCTTCAGATTGGTGACTTATTTGATCATTTGAAAGATGTTATAATATTTTCCAAGATAGATTTAAGATCAAGAAGTTATTAACTAAGGGTGAAAGATGAGAGTATTGTAAAGGCTACATTTCTTACTAAATATGAACATTATGAATTTTTAATTGTGGCATTTAGATTAACTAATGCTCTAGCAATATTTTATGGCTATGATGAACATTATTTTTTGAAGAGTATTTAGATTAGTTTATGGTAATCTTCATTAATGATATTTTGGTATTTTCTTTAACACATGAGGAGCATAATCATTATCTTCATGTTGTAATGTAGAAAATGATAGAGAAAAAATTATATGGAAAACTATTAAAATTTTATTTTTGGTTAGAACATGTATCCTTTACAGGGTATGTTATATTAGTAAAGGGAATTTAAGTGGATTCCAAGAAAAAAAAGCTATATTGAAATAGAGAGAAACATAAAATATGATAAATCTTCATAGTTTTATAGGTTTAACTTAGTATTATAAGAGATTTATGAAAGGATTCTCTATGATTGCCACTCCATTAAGTCAATTGCTTGAAAAGGATGTGTAAATTGAATGGACAGAGAAATATTGGTAGAGTTTTGAGTGGTTGAAGACTTATTTATGATTACTAGTTATTATGTTGTTTATTTGAGTCTTAATATTGTGATTTTTATATGTTTAGTCTTAGTTTTCTATAAATTTTTATGAAGTATTATGTCTATTTTAGTTACTTGGCTATTTCTTTCTAACTTTGTTTGCAAGAAGTCCCAAGATGTATTTTGAGGACTATTTGTAAGTATTTGTAAGGAATTTAGTGAAATATTGGTTAAGAATGAAGAATCAATGGTGAAATGAGGAAGAACGATTCGTAATGAAGTGATACGAGTCGAATAGAAGACATAAGTATAGTGTACGACTCTAGCATGATTGATACGAGTCGTAACAGTAGAGGAAAGAAGAAACAAGTCAAAGAAGAATGCGACTCGTGAAGTATATGTATGGGTCGTGACACTAAAGACCTTTCAAGAAGATGAAGCAAGGCACGACTTGAGCATGAAGTGCATGAGTCGTTACAGTAAAGAATGAAGTTTGAAGCTATTAGAAGCACGACTCGCGAGGACATGCATGAGTCGTTACAGTGAGGAATTTGAAATTTGAAAGTTAAGGTATGACTCATAAAGCCTATATGCGAGTCGTTACAGTAAAAGATTCAAAGGAAGTTCACTCGCACCAGATCGAGGCACGACTCGTGAAGGGCAATTTTTACTCGTACAAGCAAATGCACGAGTAATGTACAACTGCAATTTTTACTCGTACAAATAAAGGCATGATTCTTCACCAACTGATCTATCTTTTCAACATAATGTTTAGGAATAGTTGTTACCTTTCAATTTTGTTTTATAAATAGATCTTTGGGATCAATGTACAACTCATAGTGGAGTAATAGAGGAGTGCAATAGTGGATTATTAAAAAAGTTCAAAGAATCAAACGTAAATATCCCTAGCCTCATTCTATTATTTTCCCTATCAACTATAGTTTGTTTCTTACTTTATTTTCTTAATGCAATTATCTTTTTATATTTGTTCTCTATTTTATTTGCTTTTATGCTTTACTTTTATTTACTTGCATTTATTTTCATTTTCTTTTATATGCTTTGAATTACTTTTGTTTGCTTTGTTTATGCTTTAATTACTTTATATTTTTACTTTACTTTTAATATTTTCTTTATTTGATTTCTTAATTATGATTAATACGAATTGAAGTATTAAAATATGTTTGACATTTCTTAGTTACATGAAGTACTTAGTTCATCTTCACATGCTTGATCACCATGTTTGGATTCTGAATTGCTATTATATAATGAGAATTAGTGATAGTAATGGAAAGTTCATGATAATTACTCTAGTTAAAAGATTATTGAATCTACTTCTTGAG
>CANYBF011187385.1:0-34779 GCA_948192965.1 Dalechampia spathulata | reverse complement strand
TAAGGAAGAAACTTAATAAAAAGTTATGTTTATCCTTCTTAAAAACTGTGTTTTAAGTCGCGTACGACCGTACCAAATACCCGTACGGCCGTACCAACTTCAAAAGCCTGACAAACTGATTTTCCTGCGAGCATCGGTACGGTCGTACGCCCATCTGGTACGCCCGTACGCCCTAATTCCTGCGAGCTTTCCTGACAAACCTGATTTCCTGCGAGTTGGCGTCCGGCCATACCACCCATTGGTACGCCCGTACGCTCTCGAGGAACTAAAACCCCTGAAATTCTCTGCCTCGTACGACCGTACGGCTATCCCGTACGCCCGTACCACTCACGAAAAATGCATAACATGCCTATTGGCATGCCTAGCTCGCCCGAAACCTGTTAAACACACTTCTAAACCAATCTTAACGCATCAAACTCTCTGTCCCTCATCCAACCGAGAAGTCACACTTCCCGATAAGGCAACAGTGTCACAGAATACACTCATAAATACAAGCATACATACACGTATACACATCATCAATGCATAACAAAACTCATACGCATACATACCTCTACCCGTATACTAATGTATAACTACTAGGATCTCAACTACGGGTGTAACACCTTTACATCTCCTACCTATTTATAGGCAGAAGTTTATGCGTATGCCTACTATAATTTTTTTTTAAATCAAAAATTGCAGCTTCCACATTTGCGGTGCCACCCTCTTTTTTTTTTCTTTTTTCAAAAGTGGCAGCACCCACCATTTACTTTGACAATCTCCCACTTGAAGATTTGATTAAGAATTAATCAGATCTTCATACTATTTTTTCGTCCTTGTCTTTCTATGCTGCTTATGCTTCTGTTAGACCACTAGAGGATCGACACCACACAAACTTGTCAGTGTTAACTGCCTTTGTTATAAAGTTTACTAGGATGTCTTTAGTATGAATTTTCTGCATATCCACTGTGCCCTCTTCCACTTTCTCTCAAACGAAGTGATGCTGGACTCGTATGTGCTTTGACTTAGAATAAAAAGCTGGATTCCTTGCAAAATGCAAGGCACTCTGACTATCACAAAACAAAACCATCTTTTCTTGTTCGTGTCCGAGTTCCTCCATTATCATTTTTAACCATACTGCTTCTTTACTAGCTTGTGTAGCTGCTACATATTTTGCTTTTATTGTTGAAGTTACCATAACTAACTACAGTTTTGATACCCAACTTGCAGCTCCGCCAATAAGTGTGAACACATACCCTGTTGTAGATTTGCTTCTATCAAGATCACCTGCATAATCTAAATTAACATATCCTCTGACAATAAAGTCTGATCCTCCATAACACATAGCAACATCTGAGGTCCCCTTAATGTATCTTAGGATCCTCTTTACTGCATTCCAATGCTTTCTGCCAGGATTCGCCATATGCCGACTCACTACTCCCATTATATGTGTAATGTCTGGTCGTGTACAAATCATCGCAAACATTAAACTCCCCACTGCTGATGCATACGGTACTCGAGACATTTCCATCCTTCCTTCTTCATTGCTAGGACACATACTGGAGGATAACTTGAAACTAACAGGAAGTGGGGTAGAAATTGACTTACAGTCTTGCATGTTGAAGCGTCGTAAAACCTTCTTCAAATAATTTTTCTGAGAAAGCCAAATCTTCCTGTTGCTTTTATCTCGATGAATTTATCCTTAGAATCTTGTTTGCTGGTCCTAAGTCCTTCATTTCAAATTCCTTAGCCAACTGCGCCTTCAATTCTTCAATATGAACTTTGTTGAGGCCTGCTACCAACATGTCATCCATATACAACTGCAAAATAATGAAATCACTACCAAACCTCTTGAAATATGCATAAAGGTTTGAATTCAGTTTATTGTATCCAAGGCTCATGATGAAAGAATCAAATTTCTTATACCAACACATCGGTGCCTGTTTTAAGCCATATAGAGATTTGTTGAACCTGTAAACCAAGTTCTGCTTGCCTTTTTCTTCAAAACCTTCTGGCTAGAGCATATAAATTTTTTCTTCAAGATCTCCATGAAGAAAAGCTGTTTTCACATCTAGCTATTCCAGATGAAGAAAACCGCTCCACTTGATAATCACTATTTCTTTTGATCTTAAAGATCCATTTGTTACCAATGACCTTTCTTCCTTGTGGCAATGTCACGAGCTCCCAAGTCTTGTTCTTATGCAAAGCTTCCATTTCTTCCTATATTACCGCCATCCACTAAGATGCATCTGAACTATTCATTACTTCCTGGAGAGTTGATAGCTCATCTTCCTCAGTTAAAAGATATTATGCAACATTACTACCTATAACATAATCATTATGCTAAGATGGTTTTGACTTTGCACATTTTCCCTTTCCAATATCTGTCTCTTCAGACTCAGTTGACTCTGCTTCCTCGTGCTCTGGTACTGCTTTAGAAGAATCTTTTTCTGTAGACTTCTTCTCCACCTGTACAGCTATAGTTTCTGAACTTTCTTTCAAAGTGCTATCATCATCTCCTTTGAACTTATCTTCCAAGAAGATAACATCCCTGCTGACTATGACTTTGTGGGTAGTGGGATCCCACAGGCGATACCCCTTCACACCATCAGTATATCTCAAAAACAAACACTTCCTAGATTTTGGATCTAACTTTGTAATTTTTTGGGCATTGTACATCACGTACACATGACTTCCAAATATATGGAGGTTTGAATAATCAACTGGCTTCCCAGTCCACATCTTCATTAGTGTCTCTAATTCAATTATTGTAGATGGAGACCTATTAATCATATAACAGGTGGTGTTGACTGCTTCTACCTAAAACGCCTTATCTAAACTTACAATTCCCATTGCTCTCGTTCTTTCTAACAAAGTTTTGTTCATCCGCTCTACCACTCCATTTTGTTATGGCGTATATGCCGTAGTGAACTGTCTTTTGATGCATTTCTGCTTGCAAAAGCTATCAAACTTATTCCCAGTATATTTTCCTCTATTATCTATCCTCAAATACTTGATTTTATTGCCTGAATTAAGTTCAACCTGCGCTTTGTAAGATTTGAAGGTTGTGAACACATCTCCCTTACTCTTGATAGGATACACCCAACATCTCCTAGAGTAATCATCGATAAAGAATACAAAGCACTTTACTCCTCCTAGTGACAAAACTGGTGCTTGCCATATATCAGAGTGAACCAATTCAAGAATATTCTTGCTTCTAGAATTGGATGTGTTAAACTTTAATTGATGTTGCTTGCTTGTAATACAATGCTCACAAAAGGGTAATGATACCTTTGTAAGACCCGGAAGTAGATATTTCTCAACAAGAATCTTCATGCCTTGTTTAGACATATGTCCAAGTTTCTGATGCCACCATTGTAGATCTTTCACTTGAACTTGAAGCAACAGATGCTTCTCCTTCTTTCACAGTCTTTCCACACAGAATATACAAATTCGCAGCAATCTTTTCGCCTTTCATAATCACCAGCGATCCTCGGCTAATCCTCATGATGCCTTTCTGAACTTTGATAGTACAATCAAGATCATCCAATTGTCCCACAGACAACAAATTCTTCTTGAGGCCTTCCACATGTCGTATGCCTTGAATAGTATGGACTATTCCATCATGCATCTTCAATCTGATGGTCCCAATGCCTACAATCTTTAAGGCATTATCTTCATAGCTATACACAGATCCTCCTAAGATAGGTTCATAATGATGGAACCATTTTCTTCGAGAGGTCATATGATAAGTTGCTCCTGAGTTAAGAACCCATACATCAGCAAACTTCTTCCTGCTTTCAATTGATATTGCTGCTTCACAGCATAACACATTTCCATCATTTGAAGTGCTCGCCACGTTCCCTTGAGAATTGGAATTCTTCAGACTCCAACAATCCTTCTTCAGGTGACCTTTCTTACCATAGTGGTAACATTTAAAATTCTTCTTACTCCTTGACTTTGACCTACCATGATTTTGACTCCTACTTGAGTCATGTTCTGTTGATCTCCCTCTCATCACTGTCAAGGCTTCCACTTATTGTGAACCTGCCTGCTTTTCCTCCTTGTTCTTTAATCGATTTTCTTCTTCGAGAATTACTGCTGCTATATCATCAAAGACCAGAGAATCAGAAAGAATATTATTTATTAAGTTGATGATGAGCTGATCATACGAATCTGGTAGACTTTGGAGTAGAAGTTCTGCACATTCTTGAAACTCTATTTTATAGCCCAAAGATGTAAGCTGAGAAAATATAGTATTCAGAACATTAAAGTGCTTTGTCATTGAAGTAGATTTTACCATTCTCAGGGTGTACAGTTTCCTCTTAAGGAAAATTTTATTGTGCAACGATTTGACCTCGTACAATCTGATCAAATGATCCCAGATCTCCTTTGTTGTTTTCTTTTCTTCTATACTGGACAAGATCCTATCTGCAAGTGTCAGATGTAGGTTTGCTATAGCGTTCTCATCCATCTCGTTCCATTTAGTATTATCTGTGTAATCCTGTAGCCTTTCATTGATCGCCGCTAAACAACCATCTTTTCTCAAGATAGCCTTTATCTTCAATTTCCATAGTGAGAAATTTCTCCCATTGAACTTCTCGATCTCAAATTTTACCGCCATAGCTTTTATCACAATATCACTGCTTGCGATATAATCTAACTTATTTTCTGATGTGGAGGATCCAATTTAATGGTAACCATAGAGTATACGATAAGTAGGTATATATGCACAAAAATAGTATCATGAATAGTATTTTACTATATTACTCCTGCTACAGTAACCGCTACAATACTCTACTGCAGTGTTTCTGTTACAGTGTCCGCTACAGTTCCTTTCCTACAGTACCGCTACAGTGAACTACTATAGTAATGAACAGTAAAGTAGTCAAAATGCTACAGTACCATCATCTTGTAAATAGATATTACTATTTGACACTGTTCACTAATTCGACTTTTTACGTCCGTTTTTCGAACGGATCACACCGAAAAATTCCTTGTAATTTTTCCTTCCTTTTGGCGTGCTCCTTTTTAAAAAATTCCTCCAATAAGAACTAAAGCTCTGATACTACTTGTTGAAAATACAGATTGGATAAAGCAGGATGATAGCTAAAATTTGAGAAAATAAAAATAGAAGTGGAAAGCCCCTAAACAAATTAGGGTAAAAATCATGGACAAAGAATCGAAGAATTTTATTAAAGAAATAAATAATAGGAGTTACTAAATACCCTCTATTATTTTTCCTCTCCTCTATACTCCTTTTCTCTCGTATTTTATGGGATGATTTTTATGGAATCTAGGATGCTGATACCTTTACATCTCCTGCCTATTTATAGGCAGGAATTTACGCGTATGCCTACTATAATTTTTTTTTAAATCAAAAATTACAGCTTCCACATTTGCGGTACCACCCTCTTGTTTTTCTTTTTTCAAAAGTGGCAGCATCCACCATTTACTTTGACATAAATGTTTACCAATCGTGACTTTTAGCATTCGATAATTACATCTAACGGGGGATGTTGTGATTGCCATTAATATGGAGTAATTATATTTTCTCACCTTTTTTATTTTTTATTACGATTTTGTCAATATTATATAATATTTTTAATAATTATAATGATTTGAGAACCTTTCATTCAATTTAAATTTGAAATCGTTATGAATGGTTGGCTGCAATATAAGATGAATATATGTAAATAAAAAAACCAAGATTATTTTTTCTATCTTTTTAAATTTTAAGAAAAAGATAATATTAATGGAAATACATATACGATGTTTAAATATTATTTAATATAACAATTATTTGTCAAACTATATATTGATTAGTAAATGTAGTAAAGTTTTTTTTCTTATAAATATTTAATATATGTTATTAATATATATTTTATAAATTTAATTTAATAGTTATTAATCTATATAAGATGAATATATGTAAATTAGTATTATATACACTAAAAATGTTTCATTTTTATTCTATTAAAATATGAGTAAATCTACAGTTATGTCCTACATTTGAAATATATAATTTATTGCATTTATAAATATATTTATAGCGAACATTTCAGTTTGTTAATACTAAATTAAACAAAACATAAACACAAAACTAAGCCCAAGCAACTTATCATTTGTAAAGCACCTGCTAATTGAAAATAATTGATTAAATATTTAATTTACTTAAATTATTAAAACTAGAATTTAAGAAGCTTGTTCAGAAATCCGAGGGATTTAATTCCTCGATACTTAAAAAGGTGGAGGCCGCGTTTGGTACCATACCCTAAACCCCAGTCCCTTGCACTCTGCGGTGCTTTCTTCTAAGATGCCTTCTTTTCCACAGCCTGGATCTGTCACCATCTGTGAAATCAACAGAAACTTAGGTTTGACCACTGGACATGGTGGTTTTATAATTGAAGTTTCTCTTGCATTATGACAACCGTCTCTTTGTTACAATTTTGCAGTTACAGCTGATGCCTTCTCGGACGATCGAGCCAGGGAAGCTTATGGAAAAATTTTGGTGCTTCTCTTTCTTTCTTCCTTTGTGGATTCATTTTCGGAGGTTGCATTTTCTTCTTCCTTCCTCTTCCTATTATTAATAACTTAAGATATTGTGATCAATAGGGAATGGTGTTTAATCCTATCTCATTTCAAGTGGATCAACTGGCAATCCCTAGTGGGGAGCAGGAATTGCAAGAGCAACGAAGACCGAGCGGGTTGTTAAAAACTTTGCAGAGATTTGCCAATGATTCTATCCAACGTATATTCAGTCCCGATTGTGTAAGCCGTCTCATTTTAACCTCATTTGTTTTATTTTTGTGATTGTTTTCCTGAAAGCTTTATCTACTATGGTTTATTGCATTTCTACGGCTATAATGGTATGCCCAATTGTATGAAATGTCAAAATTGTACATTTAGGAGTATCAATGTCTTGAATGTGATAAGCCCTATTCTTTTCAGAAAAGTACAGCGTATTTTAATATATCACAGAGCTTGAGTGTGATGTATAGGATTTTGTTGTTACATGCTGTGAATACTGGATGGTAGTTTATGTGTATGCTTGCACTTACTGATTCTTACGCATATGTAATGACTCAGTTTTTCAATTGTTGCTTAAGATTGTTAAGTTTCTATCAACTTGAAGTTGGTCTAGCTTTCATTTACTAGCATATTATTTGATAATAACCATTGTATCACACTGTATCCTCAAATAATGAACCCTGTAGGTAAATTTGTTGCCAGAGGTTGATTTTAAAGGGGTGAGCTGGCACCAACATAAACATATTATTGCATTTATCTCTGGCCCAAATCAGGTCACGATTCATGATTATGAAGGTTCAGGTGAGCCTTTTTATATTTTCATTTGGTATTCCAGCAACTTTTGATAATCCTGTTTGTCTGTTTAAAAGCATTGTTGCATTTAAATACTTTTTTAAGACAGTTCAATGCAACTTTCATTTCTTAACAGAAGCTAAAGATGCATGTGTCTTGACTTGTGACATTCAAAGAGATATTAAAGTTCTTGAATGGAGACCAAATGGTGGAAGATCGCTTTCAGTTGCATGCAAGCAAGTACCCTTTTCAGATTTTGTTAATGTCACATACTATATCTTTCAAGTGCTTCATTGGATTTCTTTTTAAAGAACATATGCTTGTCTGATTATTTTTTACTTGACTGAAGGGGTGGAATCTGCATATGGTCAGCATCATTTCCCGGAAATGCAGCATCAGTTAGATCTGTTACTGCTTCATCCTTGGGAGTTCTTTCAAGAGGCTCAGGAAATCGATGGACTCTAGTGGATTTTCTTCGGAGTCATAATGATGAACAAATTAGTGCTCTGTCTTGGAGTCCTGATGGAAGATATCCAAACATCGCATATTTCAATTTTGATTGTGCTTAACAATATTTAGACCATTATTTATATTTTGTTGGCTGGATCTTGCTGACCATTGGTGCTATTCTGTTTGACCTCCCTATTATCACATCTATGTGGTTGCTTTGCATGAAGATGTCATAGAAGCAGTCACATGTTGATTTTGTGTTACTTTCTGCTACTGAGAGGCATTATATTCCTTGACTTGGTTTCACATACTTGGCATCTGCTTCATATGAAAGCTCATTATTCACCATTTGGGATGTTGCACAAGGTAAAGTGCATGACTATACCTTAAACTATAGTAATTAGAATTTGTCATCATTATAGGAATTAGAATTTGTCATCATTATAGCAAATTAGAATTTGTCATCATTGCTTATATCCTCATTTTTGGCCTTGGTTTACCTTTTCCTTTCTTTTCTTTTTTATCTCTTTATCACCTCTTTTGGAGAAAGTCTTGTTGCGTCTTTGAGTGATGGCTGTATGAAGAAATACCAAGCCTAGAAATTAGACTGATTAGTATTTTTTCCAGTTATTTTGATTTGATGTCGAAGTGTTTGTACATTTGTGAAAGGACTGCAAAGTTGAATTGTTAACAATTTTGATTTACAGCTTTTTTATCCTTGCAAAGAAGATTCAAATGTGCATAAAAACTGATTTGGTAGGCATGGCTTAAATTATGGCTTATAATGCTTAAGCAATTTCTAAACTGAAATCTAGTTTCCTTGCATGTTAGGATGGTAAGTGAATTTAAAAGGTAGATTAAATGGTCTGTATCTGTCATGTTGGCATATTTAGATAACACAAATCAAGTTTCCTTTTAGCTGTCATTATGGGAAAAAGTAATCCCACATGGAGAATATGTGGGGCTTTTCAATCTTTATGAACTGTGTTGAAACTGATTTATGTGTTTTATGCCTTCCACCAAGAAAATTGGATTTATGTGTTTGATGTTTCCTTTCTTGTATATTTGCGGCATCTGTTTCATGATTTCATATAATTTGTAGGATTGGGTACACCAATTCGACGGGGCTTAGGGGGCATATCAGTGCTCAAATGGTCACCCACCGGAGATTACTTTTTCACTGCAAAATTGTATGCCATGATTTCCCTCTTATTTGTTTTGTCTGTTTACTTTAAAAGGAGTATTTTTCAGTTGGTGAGATTTGCTGTAATAATTATCTTCATTACAGTGATGGAACATTTTATCTTTGGGAAACAAACACTTGGACATCTGAACCATGGTCTTCAACTAGTGGCTTTGTCACGGTAAATACACAATGATACTCTTATTGCTTACATGACTTCTACTTTCACGGTTATATTTCACAAGATGTTCAATCACTGAGTGCCAAATGTTGACAAATTGAGCCCACATTGTAATTTCTTAGTTTCCATAATTCTCGTTGAACGTATAACTGATTATACTGATCTTTGATGTATGGATGTATAATCCTTTTGATGGTTGATTGATTTGTATTTTCTTGTTATTCTAATTGTTGTAAAGAATTCTTAAGGAGTCATCCTACAAGTCTGCAAATAACAAAAACTAACTTGGCTGATAATCCAAAACTTGAAAGATTCTGCTCTGGTTTAGACCAAGGTTTTTAAAACTTAGCTTGGCCCTTGATCCGGAAAAGTCAACTGGTCTAGGGATAGAGGCTCAATCAGGGTTGAACCAAAGTCCTGCCAGAATTTGTTATAAACCATATAAATATAATATAAAATTAAATTCATGATATTACAACAATAAATATTATAAGTAAATTAGATTTTATTCAATACATAAATTAGATTTTATTCAATACAATAAACATTACAAACTATAAGTAAATATTAAAAAATTTGGAACTATTAATAAATAAGATAAATAATGAATAAATAAAGAGAATAAAATTATAATATTATTAAGTTGCAATAACTAGTAAGAATAATATAAATAAAGAAATATATAATAAATTTTAAATTATCATATTTTTAAAAATAATAAGTATAAAATTTTAAGTTGTAATAAAATATATTAATTAATATTAATAAATATAATTTTTCAAGTTATTAAATATACTGTATTTATATTTATATTTATTATAAATAAAATAAAATATATTGGATTATTTGAGAGTTTTATATCATATTTATCAACTTGGATTGACTTCTCGGAGAGTCTATTAATAGAAAATAAAATAAAAAATCTCAATTGGAAAATGTGTTGAACCATCTCCATCGAGTGATTGGTTAACTGGCCAGGACACCATTTTAATTGGTCTCCTGAAAAGCAGGTTTTATAAGTAACCTGACCTGGTTTTAAGGTTGATTCTCATGTCAACTTATTGAACTGGCTAGGTCTAAACAATGATTAAGACTTGATTATAGTGTCCAAATGTTTGAGTATCCTACGTAGTTGCGGAAATTATCATTCAAGAGTACTGGGTGCTTTGCATGTAATAGAAGTACATTACTTAACTATCAATCTTTTGTCATCAGGGAGCTACATGGGATCCAGATGGACGCATGGTATTGATTGCTTTCTCTGGATCTGCCACATTGGGTTCTATTCACTTTGCATCAAAGCCTCCATCTTTAGGTATGCAGGCTCAACAATTCGACTTTACCATGTAGTTGTCCTTTGAAAGCCATAGTCTAAAGATTGCACCAGGAATATTTAGTTTTTGGAGATTTATAAGAGAACTATTTTGTTTTGGTGACAATATATGTAAAAGTAAACCTTTAGAATTCATATGCGCATTGCATGGGACTTTTTTTCTTTAAGTTTTTGAATGTGAAGAAATAACTTTATACTCCTGCACTTTTTGTGACCTGATTGCATGATGGACTAAAATGACGTAAAATGGCTTTGCTTCTCATGCCGCTCATTTGCAATATGCTATGCCTCTTAGGATCTCAATATATTTTTAGAGTTGCAAGGTAGAGAATTTTGGAAAAATCTTAGAGAACGGAAACCTGTAGGGGGGAAACTATCGGATTCTCTGTTTTTAATCAACCATAGTAAGTGTAGCACACGGATTTGACGAGATTTGCTACTAAGGGTGCATAAAATTAAAGATTGATAAAATAACTGAATAACTAGACTTTGATTTTGAAAGGAAATTTGTTCCACTCATATTTTCTTTTGATGCTTTTTTGTTTCCAAGTCCTCTATGTGGTTGGTTTCGTTCACAATATTCATATTTTTTGTTATAACTTTTTTTTTTTTTTGGTCTAAAGATGTTAATAGGTATGACTGTATTTTTATAATTCCTGCAGATGCACATCTATTACCAGTAGATTTGCCAGAGATAACATCTATGACAGGCAGGTAGATATATTACTCTAAAATGGAATGATTATTCTTTTTTTGTTTCATGTTTGTAAATATTATTGTAGAGTCAACTCATAAATAAGGTTGAAAATGTTTCAACGGATGCTGACATTCTACTTCTAGTTCCTTCTATAAATAGACATTTTTGGATGGCTCTCTCTTTTCTTTCTTTATTTAATTTGTTAGCATCATAGAATTTAGAGCATTAATTTACTTATAAGAACTTGGGATGCTTGTCATAGTACAGGAGGTCAAGGATTAAATTCCGTCATTCCCATTCCATTTCAATAAAAAATCCATACTTCCAAGATAACAAGTCTGATACTGAAAGTTATATTTATGATCTCTCATGATGTTGTCTATATTTAATTTGTACCATCAATCTATGTCGATGTGCCTTCAAGGCATATTTAGCTCATATATAAATCAATATTTTCCTCCTGCTGGTTCCAATATCTGTTGCCATCCTTGAGAATTAGAGAAATGGCATATCATAGATGTACAGATAACTCATTATGTGTTTGGAACATCAAGTGATGTTACCTGTGTGTCTCAATGTGTGTATAGTATTTAATATTAACTGCTTTTCCATCTGTTGGCTCTCCAAATTGAAACTAACTTTTTTTTTGTTAAAGAATTTCTTCGTCCATTTGACAATGAAGAAAATAAATGGGGCTCATGGTAATCACATTGTGATTTTTCAAGTTAAATCTAGAATTTCTTGAACTCACATCTTCATTCAATCTTTGCAAAGTCAAAAACTTGAGTTATTACAGTGTTATTTTTTGTTCATCATTGTTAATGTTTAGTTTAATTTTGGATATTCCTTTTCTTTGCTGTTGTTAGCTGTACTTAACATGCTTCACCTAGGAAATGACATCATAAAAATATGGATAAAGTGATAGCTATTAATGAGAAGAAGACTGTTGCTTTTGACATTATCATCTTGATTTTTTATGTTAGTAGGGAATATATATTCCACCTCTTTTTATGAAATTTCTATCTTTATGGAGTGCTATGAGCTTCTTAAGTTTTATCTATTGTTATAAGTTATTGCAATTCGTCTACTTTGGTTGACCATACCTTGCATCACAAAAATCTTATCTTGGTTGTATCCAACAGAGTCAGTTCCGCATGAAAGGAGTTAGGGCAATTCATGCTTGATTGACATATGTATGTATATATTTTCAGTGTAGAAGATAAACCATTGGACTATTAAATTGTTGCAATAAGCTACAGCACGTTGACCCATGTATAGACCTAGGCTTCAGAATGGTTTGTCAGAATGTGATATTATAGTAATGGTTGTCTGTGTTCTGATTTCCTTTTAATTACTTAGTTCAGGTTTGGTAAATGCCTTTCTTCTGCGTGAGAAAAGTGGTTAATGATAACTTGAAATTACAAAACTGTTTTGCTCACATGTTCTATCGTGCAGTCAAGGAATTGAGAGAATAGCGTGGGATGCTTCAGGTGAAAGATTAGCTGTATCTTATAAAGGAGGAGACGGTGTCTATAGGGGTCTCATCGCTGTCTATGATGCTAGAAGAACTCCCCTGATTTCTACTTCATTAATGTCAGTTGTTTTTCTAAATACCATTCCATTGTTTTACATTGTTTCTGTTTCTTTAAAAGACAAGATTGTGGTTGGTTATGCTTTTAGCTAGTACTAAACTTTGAATTGCCTTTATTTGAATCAGTGGGTTTATTAGAGGGCCTGGAGACGATCCGAAGCCACTTGCCTTTTCATTTCATAACAAGTTCAAACAGGGACCATTGCTTTCTGTTGTAAGTTCTCTAGTTCCTCAATGCTCTCCTTTAACCATCATACCTGCATCTATCGATTTATAGTACAAGTGGGTTGTTGATTTGCAAACTATATTTAGTTTTATGAACATGGCAGATGATTTCACTTTAATTCTTGGCTAAAGTTGTGTAAACCAACATGTAATTCTGTATTGATTTTCAAGTTGCAATTTTTTACTTGCAAAAAGATTTTGAACTCCATGAAAATGGCAATGAATTTCAAAAATCTCAGCTACACTTTAGTTCTGCTAAAAAATCCCTCTCATTTTCTGTTAATGTCATGCGCTTAAGAACCATTAAACTAATAATTTCTATAAATTTGACTCGAGTAATTACATATAAGAGAAAATAAGGGAGGAGTCTGACAACATTACTCAGGTAATCATTATAATAATTCCATCTCGTCACATTTTGTTATGCATTGACATGATTTAACTGCTGAATATATAATTGATTTCAAACGGCGAATAGACACTTGAAAGTGAAAACCATTTTGTAGTGAATCTGCACGAAATGCATTTTGATGCGTTTTCTCAAACAAACCTTCTCACTTGAATTTAATACTATGATATTTATGCATTTGAAGTCTGAGACTTGCACATGCTTTGATTTTTACATGTCAATTGCTGGTCCTTGTAGAATAACACATGCAACTACTTCTCCTTATGCAGTGTTGGAGCAGTGGATTTTGTTGTACCTACCCGCTCATATTTCATTCCCACACCCATGCTTAGTTCAGGCAGGTGAAACCTGCTATTCAAATATATAATTTTTTTGCCTCTTCATCCTCCCGATCATATGCTTGTACTCGACATCTCCCATCGCAAGACTGTAATTTCAGTTTTTTTTTTTGACTCATTCCTTTATTTCAATGTTTGATGCAAATGAATTTCATAAATTTTGTGGTATTTCATTTGTAAATCTCAGGTAAATGTATTTGGTTTAAATGAAATTTAAAGTTCTCGTACTAAAATCAACCAAATGAATTTTTTAAAAGATTTGATTCAAAGCTTAAAGGTAAGGACAACGACTTCTGCCGTTCTTGGAATGACTTTACGTTTTAATTAACTTGACTGTCCTGCTGTTCTTGAAAGAGAAAATGACAAGGAAGCCAGATCTCTCTGGACTGGGATCGAATTACGGACAGGAAAACAACAGTTTGAGACTGGCAGGATGATGCAGTTCCAATAGGAAGAAGCCTTTGTTAAATAAAGATACAGCATTTAGATTTAGTTGTGATTACGTATTATTTATTAGTTTAATTAAATTTTAAGTTTTTTGTTTTCCAAATTAAAATGGCAAGTCTTTACGGTAAATGGTCCACAAGAAATTTTGTTGTAAGGAAAAAAAATTAGCAAAAAGAGAAAGATGAGTGAAATAAAATTGGATCAGAAATCTAATATTTAGTATAAAAAGAAATAAGTATATAATATTAATATATTCATAATTATTCAACTCTTACAAATTATTTTAATTTTTGACATGTTGATTGTATCTTAGAGGAGAAACGCTAACATTGATTATCGAACCCACCAATGGCTGTTTTGAAATTTGTAATCAATTCCCAGAACTTAGACGGAGGGAAAAGCAGCAACCAAGATACTGAGAGCAATGGAAGTCTTCCTGGTGCGTTTGGCTCCGCCAGTGTCGTCTTCGTCACTTTCTGTTTCTCTCTGTCCATTATCTATGCCCATTTCTTCACTTCCATGTACTCTATCTCTCGGTCTCTCTATCTCTCTGTTTTTAGCTCGCTCACAGATTTCACATCCAATAGGAAGCAAGCTCTCCTTTGATTTCGTTACCTTTCTCATACTACGTCAATTCATGTGTTGAATAAAAAGAAATGCCTTTTCGCTAATTTTATTTGGCTGATTGATTGGTTATCTTTTTAGGTTTTGCATTTTAATCCTTTTAATCTGTTTTCACAAAACCGCATTAATGAAATTGGTCATGGTTTTCTTCAGTTTCCATCAAATGCATCAATCCTCTCTCAAAATCAATGGCTCGACTTTCCTTCAACCTTTCCGTCGTTACTAGGAGAGAGGCATACATTGAAATTAAGGATGGTGGCGGGGAGTCTGACTCTGATAGTGACGATGAAGAGAAATTGCTGGTGGACAACCTTCTTCTTGACCCTATATTACAGCAGAAGCTTGAGCACAAAATGAGGATGAAAGTGTCCAAGAAAGTTAGGATTCGAAGAAAGAAACTTGTTCGAAAGCGCAGGATGAGGAAGACGGGACACTGGCCGCCTTCAAAAGCTGTCAACAAGTTCAAGAATATCTGATTTTAGTATGTCCTTTCTCTCCCAACCTCTATAGATTCTCAGTTTACCAAGGCCCTCATCTGAACAGAATTTAGTGGAATAGGATGCTGTTTCCTTGAATTTTGGGGGCGTATTCTCTGATTTTGACTTGTAAATATTTGCTCATCTTTCAGAAGATGCCTTTCAAATTTCTGGTGATTGGTACTAAGACTTAGTTGAGTAGTTGAATTCTAGCTGTAGTAAAATGGCTGAAAGTGAGTTATTCAAGGCTGCAAGTTCTAAGCAATGTGCTCATCCTGTGAGCAAGTTTCTTGCTTTGCTTGTTACTTGAATTCTTTTTCTTTATCATATGCTATTCATGTTTTGTGAAGCTATTGTTATTCTGCCGAGTTTGTTTTTTCTGATTATTCTGTTGGCAGTATTTTTGTTATTAAGTTCATATTTTACTATGATAAATACTATGATGCCTTGGGTAAAATTTTCTTTTGTTTAAATAGAAGTTGATGGGTGATTTTCTTTTGTTTAAATGGAAGTTGATGGGTGATTCTCTGTTATTTTGGTATTTGACTTTTCATTTTTACTTGGATGAATTGTGTGATTTTTTGTATGTTTTTCTGGTTGCTTATCCGGTTGAATCAGATCGGTTGACTCTGGGACTAACACTTGCCTCTAATATTCTGATGATGTTAAGTGCAGTAATCAACTGGAAGTTCTGTTGTACACTTCTTTAGTCAATTTTTATTTTAGTTTTCATTGTTTCTTTTTAAGTTCTCAACTCCTCTTGATATCTTTATATAATGATGGTTCTTTTTTTCTTTTTGTTCTCACTGTAGATTTCTGATTTGTGTTTTCTTTGGACTTAATGGCTGTTTTAATTCAATTTTGATTATAAGTCAAAATCTGATAGGGAGTTTATCTAGTTTCCTTCTTTTAATTTAGTTCTTCTTTCATTTTGTTATCTTTTTGCTTTGATTTTCTTATTTTATCTTTCTATAATATGACATTAAGAAGATCTAAATGACAAAGAAAACAAGTTGTTGCAAGGCTTGAAGCATCCTCCTCTGTAAGTATCAACTTTGATTCAGTTGAAATTGAAGAAATTCAGTCTCCACCTTCAACTATGAATGAAGAAACGCTATTTCAACCAATTCCTCTTTCAATTCAGGAGCGTACTAAGAGTCAAGCTCGGAAGACAGTTCGGCCTCCAACATCATTTCTATGCCTTCTCAAGAGTTTTCATCGAGAAATCAGGGTAGTCCCTCATCTATTTATCCTGAGCCTATCTTTGATTCTATTTTTATACAAATGAGATATAAATCCTTACTCGTTCATGCTAATCATGCACACACATACTTAGAATTATCTGTGTTGCATTTGCTACGATTAGGAGAATTAACAAGTGAATTTTTTAATGTTGTTCATTAGTTTGAGTGTTATTTTCAGGCTATTTCTGTATTTTCTGTTTTGACAGCGGAATTTTTTACTCATTTTGAATATGATCTTATTGAAGGAAAGATCAGATTTAGACTTAGAGAGGAATAATACATTCTAATATCCAATATAGTTGAGACTCTTAATTGACCGTTTGTCTTCCCTTATTCAGATTTTTTTTGCTCAATATGCTTTTAGAAAGTTTTTTAGTTTATCTTTATATTTCAAAGCTAGAAAGTCGAAGGCACACTCACTTTATAGGATCATTCATCCAAATTGCTTATATCTTTTATAATTTTGATCCTTCTTTTATAAATCTAGAGCATATAGAGGGTAAACAAGTAAGTGTATGTTTAAGCATATAAAATTATTCTTAACCCACCCTGTAGCCTACCTATCTTAGTTGAGCTATATATCACTGCGTTAGAGCATTATAAGGATTGAATGATGCCTTTTTCTCCTTCTCTCATTATTTGTCGAGATCAATTAAATCTTTTTAAGGAGGATTACTTCTTTGATGTTTATTCTGATAGTCCTTTTGATATCTCTTGTAGGCAACCTTATAAGCGAGTTGCTCCTTTGACTATTTTACATTTTACCAAAATTCTCACTCTAATAACTGAACATTATAGTCGAATGTAAAATTTTTTTTCTTCCCTCTAATCTTGAATGACTGCTCTTGAACAAGAAGTTCATACCCTTTTAGCAGTAATTCATCATGATCAATTCAATTACCCCAATCTTAGACTTAAATTTGTTTTATTCCTTGTTCATTTTAGACTTAAATTTTTGCTCAACGTGCTTTTAGAAAGTTTTCTGGTTTACCTTTACGTTTCAAAGCTAGAAAGTCGAGAGCATACCTACTTTGTAGGATCATTGTCAGATTTATAAATCAGACCATAGATAATCAGACCAACTCTGAGCTATTCATTAGAGTACCTGATCACTCTATTCTGTGATCTATGGTTCATAGGAAGTATGTAAACCTTGCTCATATTATTGGTTAGTACCTCAATTGAGTTGCAAATCCTCGCTCTTTATGTGTTATTCTTCTAGGGAGTTTCATCACTCGAATTGCCTTTATCTTCTGTAATTTTGATCATTCTTTTACAAATTTAGAGCGTATAGAGGGTAAACCTTTATGTAGATTTACATTTAAGCATATGAAAATCATTCTTAACCCACCCTGTAGCCTACCTATCCTAGTTGAGTCGTATATCATTGTGCTATAGCATTATAAGGATCGGATGATACCTTTTCCTCCTTATCCTATCATTTGTTGAGATCAATTATATCTTAAGGATGATTACTTTTCTGATGTTGATTCTGATAGTCCTTTTGATCTCGCTTGTAGGCAACCCTTTGAGCGAACTACCCCTTTATCTATTTCACACTTTAATCAAATCCTCACTCTCATGACTAAACATCATTGACAAATGCAAAATAGGATTATAGATTTAAGTTTAAAATGAACAAGGAATAAAGAAAATCTAAGTCTAAGATGGGGGGTGATTGAATTGATCATGATGAATTGTTATTGAAAGGGTATGAACTTTTTGTTCAAGAGTAGTCACTCGAGATTGGAGAGAAGAAAGAGAATTTTGTACTCATCTATGGTGTTCGGTCATGAGAGTAAGAATTTGGTTAAAGTGTGAAATAGTTAAATGGGCCTCTTACCTAGAGGGTTGCCTACAAGAGAAATCAGAAGAACTATCAGAATTAACATTAGAGAAATAATTTTCCTTAAGAAGATCTAATTGATCTCAATAAATGATGAGAGGAGGAAAATGCATCATCCAATCCTTATAATACTCTAACACAATGATATGAAGCTCAACTAGGATAGGTAAGCTACAAGGTGGGTTAAGAATGATTTTCATATGCTTAAACGTAGACCTACTTAAATGTTTACCCTTTATACACTAGATTTGTAGAAGAAAGATTAAAATTACAGAAAATAAAGATAATTCGGGTGATGAAACTCCTTGGAAGAATAGCATATGAAGAACAAGGATATGCAACTCAATTGAGTCGTTCACCGAGAATATGAACAAGGTTTACATGCTTCCTATGGGCCATAGACCACAGAATAGAATGAAAAATACTCTAATGAGTAGCTTAAAGTTGGTACGAGCATCTATGGTTTGGTTTATAAATCTGACAATGATTCTATAAAGTGGATGTGCCTTCGACTTTCTAGCTTTGAAATGTAAGGATAAACCAAAAAACTCTCTAAAAGTATGTTGGGTAGAAAAATCTAAATAAGGGAAGACAGACAATCAATTAAGGGGCCTCAACTATATTGGACAAGTCTAGAACGTATTGTTTCCTTCTAAGTCTAAATATGAACTCTCCTTCAATAGGATCATATTTGAAATGAGTGAAAAATTCAATTGTCAAAACAAGAAATATAGGGGTAGCCTGAAAATAACACTCAAACAAATGAACAACATTTTCAATTGCTAATTCTTCTAATAATAGCAAATGCAATACAGATAAGTCCAAGTATGTGTGTGCATGATAAGCATGAACGAGTAAGGATTTATATCTCATTTGCATAAAAATAGAGTCAAAGGTAGGCTCAGGATAAATGGATGAGGGACTGCCCTGATTTCTCGATGAAGACTCTCGAGAGGGGCATGGAAATGATGTTGGAGGCTGAACTATCTTTCGAGCTTGACTCTTAGTACGCCCCTAAATTGAAGGAGGAATTGGTTGAGATGGAGTTTCTTCATTCGTAAATGAAGGTGGAGACTGAATTTCTTCAATTTCAGGTGAATCAGAGCTGATACTTATAGAGATAGAGATAGAAAAATGAATAATTCGAAACAATTAACAGAAAATTAAGTGTAGTGAAGTTATGGTTATCGGAAAGATAAAGATGCAAGGTTGGAGATGATAAATGGTGGTTGTATAAGGTCGAAGAAGTAGAATGATGATTGATTGGTGATTTATGAATTAGGGATTTGGAAGGAAATTGGAACTTAGGAATGGTAAAGAAGAGTTAGGAATTTTGGGAGAAAATTAGGTAAAAGGGAATTAAGTAAATAATAAATAAATTATGTATTATTAAAAGAAATTATATTGTTAAAAGGAGGAATATAATATAGAGGAAGATACGTGACATTAACTAAAGCAATTAAAAAAATAAAAATGATAAATTAAAAATTAAGCTAAGGAAATAAAGCCTACTAAATGATTAAATCAATTCATCATAAAACTATAATTCATCAACTAAAAATTAACAAAACTAATAAGCAAGTTATAACAAGTATCATAGAACATGAAAACAGAAATATATATGTACATATAAGTAGCATGAAATATAATAGCAAAACCATTAATTGAAAATAAAATAATTGAAATTACAACTAAATAACATAAGACAATAAGAAATAGTAAAGAAATTAAAAATTCTTTATTCTTGGATTGAAGTTTCTCTAATCATAGTTGTGTTATAATGTTCATCTAGGAAGACAATAACTTCCCTGGATGGTGCATTAACAATAATGTACAGTTTGAGTATTTGACCATTTACATGAAAAATCTTACCATTAGCTCCTTGTAAATACATAGCTTCATTGATTAAGACATGAACAATTTGGAATGGTCCAAACCATTTGGTTATGAGTTTGTCAGGAAAAAGCTTATAAGAGAATTGAATAACAGAACTTGGCCTCTAATTTTAAACTCTCTAATTATAATTCTTTAATCATGTCATAACTTGGTTCTCTATTTGTAAATGCAAGCATTCTCATAAGAATTCAACCTTATTTCTTCAAGTTCATTGAGTTGGAATAAATGTTTCTAACAAGCTTGCTAAAGATCGAAATTTAGTGCCTTGATGGCCTAAAATGTCTTATGCTTTAATTCAACAAGGAGATGTAGACCAATTGAAATGGTATGAGGCCAATAGGGGTTTTAAATGCAGTCCTATAAGCCCATAGTGCATCATTTAATTTCATTACCAATCCTTCTTAGATGAGTTCACTGTTTTTTGTAAAATCCATTTTAACTCCCTGTTATTGATTTCAACTTGTCCACTAGTTTATAGGTGGTAAGGTGTATCCACCTTATGATGAACCTCATAATTCTTTAAAAGAGATATAATAAGAGAGTTGCAGAAGTGTTTTCCCCATCAATAATTATTGTTCCAGGAGTGCCAAATCGAGGAAAAATAGTATGCTTCATGAACTTCTTCACTACCTTAGCATCATTGGTTGAGATAGCAATTGCTTCCACCTACTTTGACACATAGTCCACCATAATCAAGATATAACGATTCCCTCTTGAACTCTAAAAAAGGCCTATAAAATCAACTCTCCAAACATCAAAAAGTTCAACCTCAAAGATATTATTCAAAGACATTTCATGTCAGTTGGATCTACCATCCATCCTTTGACAACTATCATAACTCAAACAAAACTCTCTTGCATCCCCAAACAATGTAGGCCAAAAGAGACCACTTTGTAGAACCGTAGCAACAATCTTTGAAGGATCGAAATGACCACTAACTGACATAACATAATAATGTTCTAACACTGATTGGAATTCCTCATCAGGGATACATCAATGGATCAATCCATCTCCATATCTTTTAAACAACAAAAGATCATCCCAATAGTAAAAGGAAATATCTCTCATGAACTTCTTTCATTGAGCATAAGAAAAATCATTGTTAAAAAAAAGAGCATAATAATAATCCGGTTGCATAGTCCCAGTAGCTAAGTAGTTGGCAAAATCAGCAAACTAAGGATAAATAGTAGAGGATACATATAGTAAATGCTCACCAACAAAGAAGTCATCAAAAATTGAATTGACTAGAGAAGTAGAAGGGATTCTAGATAAGTGATCTGCCATATAATTTTCACATCCCTTCTTATCCGGAATTTCATAATCAAACTCCTGAAACAATAGAATCCATCAAATGATCATTGACTTAACTTACTTCTTGAGCATTAAGTATTTAATTGTTGAATGATCAATGTAGACAATAACTTTAGAACCAACAAGATAAGATCGAAACTTCTTAAAATCATAGACAACAGCTAGGAATTCTTTTTCTGTGGTTGTTTAGTTCTTTTATGCATCATCAAGAAGTTTACTTGCATAGTAAATTGCATAGGATCTTCCATCTTTCTTTTAACCTAAGACAAGCCCGATAGCTAAGTTGCTTACATCGCATATCAATTCAAAAGGTGATGAAAAGTCTGGTGGTCTCAATATGGGAGCTGAGATTAAGGCATTCCTTAAAGTTTCAAACAATTCCACACACCCCTCATCAAAGTTAAATACCACATCTTGTGCTAGCAAGTTACACCAAATCCTTTATGAAATGACGATATAAGTCTGCATGACCAAGGAAACTTTTGACTTCTTTCATTGAGGTGGGAGGTGGAAGATTTGTTATTGCTTTTATCTTTACCTTGTCTACTTCGATTCCCTTTGAAGAAACCTCGTGTCGTAATACTATGCACTCAACACTTCTCCCAATTGATGACAAGATTGTGCTCCGTACACCTGTCTAAGACTTTAAAGCGATTTGCTAAACAATTCAAAAAGTCAGTGTCCTAGGTAGTAAAATCATCCATAAACACCTCAATTGATGAATCAATCAAATCAAAGAATACAGAAAACATGCATTGTTGAAATGTTGCAGGAGCATTATAAAGACTAAACGACATGTGACAGAATGCAAATGTTCCATATGGACAAGTGAATATAGTTTTATCTTGATCATTTGAATGAATGAGAATTTGATAAAATCCAGAAAAACCATCAAGCAAATAAAAGAATGAGTATTGTGCAAGCTTTTCTAAGTCTTAATCAATGAAGAAAGTGGAAAATGGTCCTTACGGGTTGTTAGGTTTAATTTCCTATAATCCATACACATTCTCCAACCCGTAACCACACGTGTGGAAATCATTTCATGCTTATCAGTTTCAATAACAGTGATGTCTCCTTTCTTAGGGACCACTTGAATTGGATTCACCTAAGGGCTATCCGAAATTGGATAGATGATGCTATTATCAACCAATTTGGTGATTTTCTTTTACACAACCTCCTTGAGGGTTGGATTAAGCCTTCTTTGTGGCTCAAAGGGAGGGTTTTGAACCCTCTTCCAATGAGATACGATGCATGCACACCCTTAGTACTAATTCATTTCAAATCAGAAATTGTGTAATCAATAATTTTCCTATATGCTCTACGTGTGTCAAGCAAAGCATTTAGTTGTGCATCATTATCAGCTATTGTAGCATTTACTATCACAGGATTCTGGAAACCAGAGTTTAAATATACATACTTGAGCTGAGAAGGCAGTAGTTTCAGTTCATGTGTTAATTTAGCTGATGTAGGTTCCTGAGCACACCCATGTTCATCCACCTGATAAACTTCAAAAACAAATTCTAATTCTATTGGTTTTGAGAAATTGCATTACTCATCAGGAAATGTCACCAGATTAGGTTCAACAAATTGATTTGACAAAATTGATCCAAGAACCTCACCTACACATTCATCAATAATATCTATTATGTCTATTCAGAAGCAAGTTTCCATAAATATGGCTCAGCTATTGTAGCATTTACTATCACAGGATTCTGGAAACCAGAGTTTAACTATACATACTTGAGCTGAGAAGGCAGTAGTTTTAGTTCATGTGTTAATTTTACTGATGTAGGTTCCTGAGCACACCCATGTTCATCCACCTGATAAGCTTCAAAAACAGATTCTAGTTCTATTGGTTCTGAGAAATTGCATTACTCATCAGGAAATATCACCAAATTAGGTTCAGCAAATTGATTTGACAACATTGATCCAAGAACCTCACCTACACATTCATCAATAATATCCATTATGTCTATCCAGAAGCAAGTTCCCATAAATATGGGTTGTTTCACTACTTGGAAAACATCATACACCTCCTTTTCATTGCTTACTTCTAAGGTCAACTTCTCACCCTTCATGTCAATAAGTGTTCCGGCTTTCATTAAGAAAGGTCTACCAAGTAAGATAAATACATGTGGATCCTCTTCAATATCCATGATCATGAAGTCAATCGGAATGACAAATTTTCCCACTAGAATTGGCATATCTTTCAAAATCCCCATGGGATGTTTAACCAATCTATCTACCAATTGAAGAGACATAATGGTAAGCTTCAATTCACCAATATCTAACTAATTGCATATAGAAAGTGACTTGAGACTCACACTAGCTCTAGGATCACATAAAGCTTTTTCAAAAATTAGATCCCCTATTTTACATGAGATAGTGAAACTACTAGGATCTTTCAACTTGGGAGGTAGTTTGTGAACCATGTAAGAGTACTCTTTCATCTTGATAGTTTGTGAACCATACTCTTTCATCTTGATTCAATTGCTTGTGATATCCTTCCTAAACTCCAAATAATTTGGTATTTCTCTTAAAGCTTGTGAAAATGGAATGGTGATGTGTAGCTGCTTGAAGGCATCTAGAAACATTCTAAATTGTTCATCAAGCTTCTTCTTCATAAACCTTTGAGGAAATGACAAAGGTGGAGCATGAATGGAAACTTTATTAACTAGTTGTTTGCTTTTGTCCTTCACTCCTTAGGATTGCTTTGATGCTTGAATTGAATTTATATCATGTATGGCCACAATTTCAGCATCAAGTCTTGTATTGTCACAAATGTGCCTTTCTCTCCTGTCTGATCAATTGAATTTTCAATTTCATTCCTATTAAGCTGAACTTATTCCACCTTCTTTCCTCCTCTTAAGTCAAGATCCCTCAATATTAAGACATTGCATTATTCCCTTGGATTCACTTCAGGTTGGCTTGTTAATTTTCTTTGAGCTTTTGAGGTAGAGGCAGTCGTTTGGGCTATTTATGTCTCCAACATCTTATTATGGATAATCAATTGGTTAATTTGGGATGAAAGGTGTTTGAAATACTCCTCATGCTATTGGTTTATCTTGATTTGTTGGCTTATAAAGCTTTCTATGAGTGTTTCAAGGTTACTTTTTAGAGCTATAGGGGTTGGTTGAGGTAGAGGTGGTTAGTAAAGTTGTTTAGGTTGGAAACTAAGTGGGTTTTATGGCTTGTTGTAAGATTGTTATTGAGTGGACTGGTTTGTTTGATTAGTCCAACTAAAGTTTTGGTGATTCCTCCAACCCAGATTATAAGAATTCGAATTGGGGTTGTAGGGTTGCCTTTATTGAGCATTACCTCCAAGGTAATTAGCTTACTCACTAGACAAATTCCCCACATTTAGTGACTCCATTGATCTTAAAGGTCTTATAAATATCTTGGAATGTAAGCAAGTGAGCATACGGTTCTTCTTCTAGTAAACCAATAAATTGATTATTAGAAATCATGTTGATGATAGCCGACTTAATTCTAAAGTTGTTAGCTTCGATTGTTGGTCGGGCTATGCTTCCTTGAATAATAGTAGAGTTAAGCATAGTTAAATGCCTCATGCTTATCCTTTGGTCAATAGGATTTAGATCCATATTTGCTAGTTATTGATGAGTTTTTTGCCTTAAAAGTTGATAAAAAGTGCTATCAATTTTTGGATCAAACTCGAGTGCTTTGTTTAATTCCAAGTTTCGAGTTCTATGCATTCAAGATAGTGCTTGTGATTAAGGAAAACCAAGTTAAAACATTGATAGCAGCAACAATTTTATGTAACAAAGATGTAAGAAATTTGAAATTTTATCAAACAAAGCAGCAAGCACAACTATGCTTGAGAAAAATTCTAAAATTCATCTTATTCATAATAAAACCAATCAGAATAAAAGTTAAAAATCACAGCTACCAAGAAAGGAAAATTCAAAACAAAATTCATAAAAAACATAATTAAAAGCAGATAATTTAAGTTAATTTCTACACTAACTAATTAAAAACTAAGCAAAACAATAGAATATTGTCAAACTAAATGAACAAAACAAGATATATTAACAAAAGTGTTGTCTTAATCTAGTTTTTCATAATTTTAAAACTAAATGAACATTTGTCCCAGACAATGATGCCAAAATTATGTTCACACAAAGATGTAAATATAAAATAATCTTAAAAATATAGCAAATGGATATCATTCACAAGGATCAAGGGAGTCCAACACTAGTTAAAAGTTACTAAACAATCTAAGACAAGTAAAATAAGTATGAATCGAATCAGGATTAAGAAATGCAAGCAGTAAGTAAAGTAGTTGAAGGATTAAAACACACAAACAAGGATGATAATAAATTGGAATTGGTGAAAATAATAGTAGAAACCAAAATAGCATAACCAGAATTGAAATGACAGTAAAATAGCAAAAAAATGAAACTCTAAATTGACTACAAGCACAACTGGGAAATAATAACAAAGTAGGAAAATAAACTAATAGAATTCTAACTAATCAGGAACAGAACAAACCAGTAGCAGTAAATAGAACAAAAAGATGAGCAAAGTAAAGCAGAAAATTAGTGAAGGTAAACAATCAAGAGAAGGAACTTAGGGTAATGGGTTAATACCTAAAGCAATAAATCATCAACAGCAACTCATATAAAGCTCAGGAATGATACTAGAAGAGAGATTCTATCCCTAGCAATCTATCATTTACTACCACTCAATAACTTGAGAGATAAATCTATTCCTAATATACTTATAATAAGATAAACAATGAATCTGAAAATGATGTTTTATAAATGAAGCCAACATTCATAAAAAGTCTGTAAATGCGGTAGATTCAAAGTTAATACAACTAAAAATGAAGCTGTTAACAAAATATAGTTCAAGCATTTCCCAAAATCCTAAGTAACTAATTTAGCCTTCCATCTCAAAATCAAGACATATAATAATCATCAATTTTCAAGAATCAGTAAAGTCGAATAAGAGTATGAAAAGAATAAGCTTGTAGTTTCCTAATCCTCTCAACGTCTTCCTTGATTCTCTCCAGTTGTTTGTCCTTTCCTTCCTCTATTGTATTTTTCTCCAAATCTTCAGATTCAACAATCCTCCTCCATCCTCTTCTACGTGCTCCTCTTTTATCCCCCTTGCTCTGCCAAAATCGTTTTTCTTCTCTTTTATCTCCTTTAACTTTCCCCCTTTTCCATATGGTTGATCCTTAGTTCTTCAATCTTTTTAGACCATTTTTCCCTTCTAATTTTACTAAAATATTTCTACATTAAAAATAAAACAAGCAGTCCATTTATAAAGTAAAATAAAAGCTATAAAAGTTAAGTAAACTAGCTTCTTAATACACATAATTAATACGAATTAGTTAAGGAAATTAAAAATATAAAGCTTAAATATTAGCAAAATAGACTGATATCAATGTCTAACATGCCAAGTTTCTTGCTTTGCTTAATGCATGGATGTCTAACATGCCTTTTCCATTTCATTTTTAATTAAAAATGAAATGTAAAAAATGTAAATGATGGATTAATTCTTTTATTTTTATTTATATTTAATAAAATTAAAAAAATAAAAGAATTAAAAAGATAAAAAGAATTAAAAAAATATAAATATTCTAATATTAAATATTCAAATTTTTTATTCTAATTTTTAGAATTTATTATTAGAATTAGATTAAGTTTCTTGCTTTGCTTGTTTCTTGAATTATTTTCTTGTAAACTTTGACTTATTTCTTTATTATATGCTCCATTGCTATTTAATTTGTAATGTATAGCAATGCGAATTGGCTGATTCCATAAGGCAATATTGGTAGATTGACCTCGACTTTACCAGTTCCCTTGTAACACTTGTGGATAAGAATTATTGTGCTTTATGTGAATTCAATTGGTTGCTGACCAAATTTCCTTTCAACCACCTTTACTACAAAGGGTTCAGAAACCCTGCTTCCCATTTACACCTCCCACCAAATCTCAAACCATCCAAATATAACTCAAATTCACTAGTAGTCCAGCCTAGGATCTTTTAAACTTATTCTCTTCTACTCAATTTCACGGTGCGAGATGTCACATGATCAACAAGCTGATCTAGGCATAATATCAAGATGTTATTAGCATTAAGCAGCGTAGGCGATCGATCATTTCATTTCTTACTTATTAGCTTGCCAATCACCATGTGTCCTATCACCTCAACTACATAAATCTTAAAGCATGTTATTTGTACATGTAATTCTATGTCTTTTTTATACACTTGAAAGTCCAGTTCTAAATTCGCACTTAGCTTATTACAATATACACTTATAGCTGGAGAAGAATCAATTATGTAGGTCCTTAAGAGTTCAGAATTAAGAATTTGATTTACTGAAATGGCAATGTTCACCATGTTCTTAATGTTTTTATCTGCAGATGTATAATGTAATTATGATACCCAGGGCTGATGAGGATGGAGAGTGGAAGTCAGTGCTAAAGAGAGTATGGACAAGGAGCAACTCTTGGCAGGCTTCTAGGTGAAAGGGCACATGAATGAATTGATCTCACACCTAAAGAAGAGGGATCCTAAGACTGTGTAGCGATGGGTTGCACAGTTAAGTGATTTCGAGATTGTATAGGTGTGAGATTGTACAATTAAGAATAGTTTAAGCGATTAGATAGGTACTATCCTACCAATAACGTACACCTACCTTTTTAGTGCTCATTCTGTAAGAACTTCATAGTTAAGCATGTTTAGCTTGGAGCAATTATAGGATGGATGACCTCCTATGAAGTTTCCTTAAATCAGGCTGTTACAGTTTGGTATCAAAGCCATGACCTCTCCTAGTATGGTGTAGTTCAAGGACGAACTAAGCAGAAGCTGGTGGGCATGTAACACCCAAGGCTGACGAAGGCGGGGAGTGGACACTGATGCTAAAGAGAGCATGGACAAGGAGCAGTTTCTAGCAGGCTTCTAAGTAGAGGGGCATATGTATGAATCAATCTCACATCTCGAAGAAGAGGGATCTTGAGACTGTGCAAGGATGGGGTTACACAATTGAGTGATTTTGAGATTGTGCAGGTATAAGACTGTACAATTGAGAATAGCTCGAGTGATTTCAAGATTGTACAAGTATGAGATTGTACAATTGAAAATAGCTTAAATGATTAAATAAGTACTATCCATACTAATAAAGTGCACCTACCAATTCGGTGCTCATGCTATAAGAACTTCATAGTTAAGTGTGTTTAGGTTGGAGCAATTATAGGATGGGTAATCTCCTGAGAAGTTTCCTTGGGAAGTATGTGAGTGAGGACAAAGCATATTAGAAAGTTCTCGTGTTGGGTTGTGGAGAAATCAGACTATTACAGTAATACTATATTTAATAGTAAATACTTTATTGTCTTAATTTCTCATTTTCTTCCTAAAAATTCATGCAAAAAGAGCAATGTGCAATTGCATAAAGAACTTGTGTGAGTCATGAACAATTATGTAATAATATTGCATGATAGATGAATAATTGCACCATAAATATTTTTCCAAAATTTCTTTTTATTTACTACTCTAATTAAATCTATAATTTATTTGTTAAATATTGGTATTTTATGAATGATTAATATGATTGTTTAGATAATATTATGTTAGAACTTTATTTCTCAATTTGTTTCAATATGTTTGGAGCATTTATTCTTTTATCTTCTTATATGAGTTGATTTATGAGGATCATCAATGAATCAATTATCAATTTTCACTAATGTAAGACTTAATATTAGGATCATAAATTGAAAGAATGTCATTTTCACTCTCATCATGTGGTTTCTTTTTATTCTTTTCACTAATAATTGTCTATTTATCATCATGCTCCTGTATATGATAAAACATTCTCTATATGATAAAACATTGGATTTTGTTTGTAATCTTGAATTTTCCAAAATGTTGCACTAACTCCTCTTTTATTCCCTTTAAACATGTTATATTATTGGATGCTTAATTGAGCGATTATGTTATATCTTGAGATTCATTTTTTGATCAATGTATGCTTTCAGAATTGTTATGAATATGCTTGTATGGCATGTTAATATTGTATATTGCTCGAGATCAATGTGTATTTTGCAAGAATTTTAATATTTCATTTATTACAAGTTAAGATCAAGAAAGAATGAATTTATGGATGAATGTATATTTATTTTATGTCCTTTCCCTATTCAATAAATGTAATTGTTTTGATTTTATGAAACTTCAAAATGTATTTCTTCTCTTTTATCTATCCTTTTTTATATTTAAATTTGTTGTATTATGTAATTATAATTTTGCTCATATGTTTGGTTAGAAATGTGATAAATAACTAAATGGGTAAAATAATTATACGATTTAGATATGATAAATTTAACTATCTAAATAAAACTTTTAAGAAGGTTAAGTTTAGCATTCTATTAAGGGTTGATCTAAACACATTTCTTAATTTTATCAAGTAGTGATTTTATGATTATTTAATGGTATACTTTTTTTTGTCAAAATTTAATGGTGTGTTCATTTATGAGCAAATCATTTAGAGATGATGATTCATCTCAAACAGGTTTGTAATGTCATAATTACAAATTATTCTAATCAACTTAACACCCAACTCATAAATGCTAAGTAAGTTTATTGATATTTATTTGCAATTTTAAATATTTAATATTGCATACTTTAATAAAAATAATTATTAAATACAGGTCAATTAATAATTTGTCACATCATTAATTTAAAATTAAAAAATATTATCTAATATTATACTTTAAAATTTTATCATTTTTAGTCAAAAATTTTTTATAATCCCTAAAATATTCTTTCAAAAATATAAATTTATAAAATTAATTAAACATTTTTTTAACCATTTAATAATTTTTTCTTCCTTTTCATCTACTACTACTTCTTATTGCTTTTCATCTACTCTTGCTTCTTTTTCTTCTTTTTCTTCTTTCTCTCATTCTCCTCCTCCTCCTCCTCGTTCTCCCCTCCTCCTCGTCCTTCTCCTCCTCTCATTCTTCTTAAATCTAATTTATTTTTTAATTATTTATTGTATAATTTAATCATTTTTATATTTTTTTATTGTATTTTTGTTTGATTTCTTTCATGATAAATATAAGTAAATAAATATATATCACAATATATGATATATATGATATATATTTTTAGTATATATATAGTATATATTTATTTACCATATAACATGTATTGTATATATATGATATATAAATATATTTATATATATCTGTAATAGTAAAAAAATAACAATAAAAAAGAGAGTAAAAGTACAAGAAAAGGTAACATAATTTCATAAAACCATAAAAAATAATAAAAATTATCAATTTTACACACCCATAAAAAGAGGATCATCAATTTCATATAATCATAAAAGAGGAGAATAAAGAAGAAGAAGAAGAAGAAGAAGAAGAAGAAGAAGAGGAGGAGTAAGAAGTAGTAGTAGATGATTTGCAACCTGACATTATGAACTTGCTTGAAGCAAACAGTAATCCCTACCCAATAAAATCAAGAAAATCAATCAAATTGATCTTAAGTAGAGTGTTAAGCCTTTAAAGTTAGGTTCAAGTGGTTCGATATATTATGTCTAAGTTGTATAATAATTATTTTATTTAATTAATTATTATGTTTCCTAATAGACGTATGTACATTAAATATCAATGTATTACAAGTTTGCAATTATGATAAAATGATATATAAAAGATAGAGAATATAAAACAAAATTGTGATAATAATTATAATATATTTGTTAAGAACAAGGAATAATAATAAACATATATTCACAATAATAACTTGTTCATTAACAATAAGCAAAGAATCAAATTCACCTATAAAACAAAAGCTTGCCCACACATAATAACATCACATTCCTAAATCGTCATTCAAAGCATACATGATTCATCATACTATAATAAATCATATAATATATGTATAACATGTGAAAAGACGCTCACCTGCATATCTCACATTATAATATCAAGATATCAAAGGTATAATACAAATAAATATATCTCATGATCAATAAATAACAATCAAACCACATTCTAAATTTTTTCATAAGAGAGTTACATTAGTAATTATTTTCTCGAATAAATAGTTATGTTAACAACTCTTAACAAAAGAGTTGTTTTTGCAACTATTTAAATAAAAAACAATTGCTAGCACAACTCATGAATAGAAACAAAAGTAAAATAGATAGAAAATGAGATTTATAGATGTAATATCAACATCAACATGGCATCAACAACATTAGAGAAATGAAAAAAGAAAAAAAAAAGGGAAGAGAGCATTTTTTTCTTAAAGAAATGTAAATAAAATATATTATATTGTTGATTTATGATTTCAACATTTTTATTTTAGATTCAATAAAAGTAATTACTAAAGCACAAACTATTTCACCAAATTGAATTATAAGATTAAAAGGAAAGTAAGTCCATAATCATTATGCATTAAAATCAATCATTACAATGTTGAATATATCATACACAATCTCATAACATCATGATAGAAAACATAAAAGAATAAACAAAATTTTTGGAATTCAAAAGATTTATGTTAGTAATTTTTATTGATTTTTGTATAGGTCCTCGTCTCACAATTGTTCCTTGTCCTCTTTGCATGAATTTTTAGAAGGAAAATGAAAGAAAATAGGAAAGATGCCCTCAAAATGAATTTTAAGTTTTAATATATGAATTTTTCAAAATGCTCCCAAAATCTTCAAATTTCTTCTATAACAAGAAAATATTTTTATATTTTTAAAATTATTTAGAAAATATTTTAATTTTTATAAAATATTACTAATTTAAAAAGAAGATTTTTGAAAAACAATTTTTGATTTTTAGAAAATAAATTTTAAAGAGAAACTATTTTTTCTGTCCCTTTTCCTCCCCTTTTTCAAAATCAAACCATTTCATTTTATAGGAAAGTCAGAGCGTTAAGGATGTTTGCCTTTTCAATGTAGGTAAAAATGATTTTCTAAACTTCAATAACAATTTGTACTAATAACTTTTTAAACAGTTGCTAAGGTAACTCTTTATTTATATTGAATATTTATATTAAGAGTTCTACTATATTTACTAATAAGTTGTTCAATTCTATTAAATAGAATATTCATATTATTATGAATTTAAAATGTAATCAATAATCTATAATAAAGTTGATGTGTACACATGCATAAACATTCTAAATATGAATTTTAATATATTTAAATTGATATCAATGAATATAAAGCTTATTTTAAATTAAATATTAATAATTTAGTTATTATAATTAGATGGTGCTTGTAATAGACAATATTATAATACATTAGAGTTTCATTATATGTATTGTACATCAATATTAATTATTTGATATATTATTTTTTATAATCTTTTTTTATATTTTTTAATTTTAATAAAATATCATATATTGTTTAAAATTCTATTGCAATACATAATTTTTATCCCAATAAAATTTTGTTATCATCCATATTATTTAAAATTCTATTATAATATTAATTTTTGTTAGCCTAAGGATTTTGATGTATGTGTTTTGGAAAATCAATTTAAGTTAATTTCTATCACGTCTTTCGGCTATGTAACATGCTCCCGTGGCATGATTATTAATTCTCTATTAAGAAAATCAATAATCATCCTACAAAAGATTCCATACATTTATGATTAAGTGCAGATATTTTTTTTATATAAAATCATGCATACGATCCCTCAATTATATTCAATCAATTATCATACTATCATAATTTTAAGCATCATCATATTTAAGTTATTAATATACATACATCATTATTTTACATATATAGAGATCGTCATAAATCATTACCAACATAATTAATAATACTGTCAAATACCATTAGTCATAATTTTAATTACTGCCAAGTACTTTATTTAGAAGTTATATGATTATTGCGGAATAAAAGTCCAATGAAAGTCAAATCAAACCATTTACCAATAAGCTTAGTTGACTTGTCCAGCTGCTGCCATTAACGTTCTTGTTCCCCGACTTTGCTTGTTCCTACGTTTATCAATTGACAAAAACTAAGTATAAAACTCAGTGGTGCTAATATATTATTTAATGTAAACATAATAGTCAAATATCATCATAAACAATTGCATTAACATATTCATGATATAATAATACATATAATATCAGTTATCCATAATGCATCATTTAATATATCATTAAATATATATCATATGTCATTTTTATCTTTATTAATTATTCTTACCAATATCCATTACTAGCACTTCAATATTCATTAATTATTCATAACTATGCTCCATATCATTAATATCTTTATCAATACCATTATTATCTCCATCAAAGTCATTTTCATCATTAACAATGTCCTATCATTATCATTATAATTACAATATGAATGTTATGGCATGTATGTTATTTTAACATTTAGTTACATGAGTGTAAAACATCATACCAATTGTATCAACATCATACTTTCATGAAAAATGCTTATTTATGAGAATGTATTTATGTAATGCATTCTCCCTCGTATTTTCCTTTATCATTTCATATCGTATAATTGACTTTATATGTGCACATTGTATTGGAATTTCTTTCCATTTCATATGATTCAATATACTGAGAGCCACTTCATAATCTTTTCATAAATTCCATATTCTTTATCCTTCTATTTTATTTTTCATAGGAATTTCATTTCATAATATCCAATACCATTCATATAATTATTTTCCTTTTCATTTATTTATTTTTCACCTTTCTTATTTTTCTATGTCATGTTATGTCATATTTCATGATAAATGTAATGATATTTATGACATGTTAATTATATTTATATCATTATATCATTACTAATTTTGTAATACTATTGCATTATCATACTATTGCCCCTTTGATCTTTTAATGATCTAGGACTTCCAATTAATTAGCACAAACTTGGAATATCATTTCCCTTATTTAAATCCTTTGGTGGTATGTAAGAATTATCCACTGAATTACCTAATCATAATGCAATGTTCATCTTTAATTAATAATTGATATTCCAAAACAATCATTCATTATTTCACGTTGGTAATTCATATAACATTGTTCAAAACTCATTAATCACACTTATAAACATATACCATTGTATTAATCAACCTCATATCAGTTTAATTCTCTTATTTTATTATATCATTATTTAAGAAGTCATGTTACTATTTTACAATAGTAATTTACTATTCCATTTATCTAAATTAATTATCATATAATTCCAGATCAACTTATGA